>JAJOOD010033823.1:0-28948 GCA_029582525.1 Solanum tacnaense | reverse complement strand
CATCTCCCACTCAATTTGACCCCCTAAACAAGAATATGAAGTCGAATTTCCGAAATCATGCACGGATTTTGAGATATATGGAAATTACAATTATAGGTATTTCCGAAGCACATTTTCGGGCATTTTTGGGGTCGTTTCACGTACCTTGACGATTAACCCCTAAACCCTACACTCTAAATATGGGAGGTCATTTCTACAACTCTAACCCTCACGTAAGGCTCTAGAACCCTTATGTAAGGCTCTAGTCTAACTTACTATTTTTTTTCCCAGGTGTTACAATATCTTCCCCTTGGGAACATTCATCCTCGAATGACGATTCTAAAAACTTAAAGGAAACGACTCTAGACTAGCAGCCTATCATGAATGCAACACATTTAAATGTACACACACAAAAATGAGGTACTTCATCTCCAAGCTAACCATACTCAATGCAACACAAGGAAGTAGGAACTACATCTAACAACCCATTATGCATGAAATTCTCATAACTAGTCATGTTCAAGGAGAAACAACCATCTCCATGTCATAACATGCTCAACATAGTCTTTTGGAGCTCATATGCAAATTACTCCCAAAAAGCATTTATTCAAGGAGAAATCTCTCAACTCCAAACTAAGGCATGCTCATATATTCATCTCATGAAGTCAAATAAGCAACTCATACTCAATGCACTACAACAAGAGGAAAATCTATTATGAAAGCTCATTTTCTTATTAAAACATAATTTTCATGAACATGCATACAAAGACATAATGGCAACACATATACACATAATGACTCCAAACATAATACAAACCAAGAGGAACTTATCATCTCAAGAGTTCATATGGGCCTACAAAATGGGGACTAAACCTCCCAACTCATTCCACCATTCTAGGGTGAAAATACAAGTAAACCCAACTTCTAAACATTAGGAACACTCAAAGACCTTGCTAACCAATCACATGATCTCCCCCTTGGGAGTAAGTCTAAACGAACTTCCTAAGCACCATTCATATCAATTCAACTAAGGTCAGGTCCATACATTACTTATCACTTAACTTTCACCTCCATCATACAAGATGACTCTAAACTATGGTGAACTACACTTTTACCCTTCATAGGAGCCCACTCAGTCATCCAATCTAGGTATTATCTAAACATTCCACTCTTAATGACCATACTTTAAGATCAGTTTTAACGAAACACTACCTCTTTGAAGTTGGTCAACACTTTAACTTTTCTAACTCACCTTCACTAGGTGGTACTTTATAACACCTTAAAATATTCTAAGGCAAGGATTTAAGGATGGGTTCAAGGACGGTGGAAGAGTTCACGGCCAGTGAATCCATCCTTGAACCCAAGCCTTGTGAAAAATATTCTAAGGCAAGGGTCTAAGGAAGGGTTCAAAAACAGTGGAAGAGTTCACGACCGGTGAACCCATCCTTGAACCCAAGCCTTATGAAAAATATTCTAAGGCAAGGGTCTAAGGAAGGGTTCAAGTATAGTGGAAAATTCCACGGCCAGTGAACCCATCCTTCAACCCATGCCTTGTGAAAAATATTCTAAGGGGTCCAAGGAAGGGTTCAAGTATGGTGGAAGAATCCACGACCGGTGAACCCATCCTTTAACCCAAGCCTTGTGAAAAATATTATAAGGCAAGGGTCTAAGGAAGGGTTCAAGGATGGTGGAAGAGACCACGGCCAGTGACCCCATCCTTGAACCCAAGCCTTGTGAAAAATATTCTAAGGCAAGGTTCTAATGAAGGGTTCAAGGACGGTGGAAGAGTCCACGACCGGTGAACCTATACTTGAAACCAAGACTTATGAAAAATATTCTAAGGCAAGGGTCTAAGGAAGGGTTAAAGGACGGTGGAAGAGTCCACGGTTAGTGAACCTGTCCTTGAACCCAAGCCTTGTAGAAATATATTCTAAGACAATGATTCACGGATGTGTCCACGACCAGTATAATGGTCCACGGACGGTAGACCCATCCATGATGATTTACTTAGAAAAAATTCTAGGCCTTTGGTTCACTGGAGCTTTATTGGCCGTGAATCAATGAATGGCCGGTGAAAGCCTTCCTTGAAAGGTATTAGGCAGTTGAAATTTTCAAGGTTATATGGGTCATTTCCTATGCATCTAATACCTAAACTAGATCATTTTAATCCTAATCCTAGACCTTATATAAGTCATTTTAAGTAAAAATAAACCCATTCATATCAATTTTCACAAAACCCAAATCAAATAAAAAAGTTCATCTTCCTCACAATATTTCTCTCTCTAAAACCCAAAGAAGAAGAAGAGTAGAATTGGAGCTAGGGCTAGAAGAAATAAAGGCTGTTTCCCTAAATTCTTTGGAGATTCATCATCAAGGTATGGTAGTTCTTCATCTCTCGATAGATTTCACCCATAGAGTCCCTTCAAAACTAGATTTCAAATCTTACAATTTCCCCATAAGCTAGGGTTTTACTCCAATGTCATGGGTTCTTTCCAAAAAACATTTTCAATGGTTGATTTATGTTTTTTTATGATTGAATTGATGGTTTATTGTTTATTTATGATGAAATCCCCCCAAGAACCCATGAATTCCCCATATTGCTAAATAGTGATCTTGTGATATGGGTTGATTAATTATAGAAGCATGTGAATAGATTATGTTTAGATTGATTGATTTAATTGAATCATGTTATTATCCATATCTAATTTAGAAATTCTAGATGCTTGGCTTGAATGTGATTCATGGTCCTTGAAGGGCAAATGATGATAATTGTACATGAATATGAGAATTGTGCATGTGCTTTAGGATTCACCTTAAGTGTGAAGATCCTATGACTGGTGTAATTGTGGTATTGTTGAAAGGTAATTCTCCCCTATACCCTTACACATGACTATGCATGAAATGTCTATGACTATGATGATCTTGTTGTGTTGATTGAAAGGTTATTCTCATGAACACACGAACATGATGTGAAAGGTTTAATTACTCACGTAATGATGATTCGAAGGTTGAAAGGCTATTCTCACTTCTTGAATTTATGAGCTATATCATGATATCATGTTGGGTTGAATGTTAGTGCATTCTTCCATAAACATGAACTTAAGTCAAGCCTTAATATGAACTTAAAGGGAATTACGCTTAGCACCGATTGGATATGGAAATGAGATGAAAGCTTTTACGTCAGTTAGTTCGGCTTTCAAATGGGTTCCTTTTACACCAGTTAGTCGGCGTTCCCAAACAACTATCTCATGAGATGGAAACATATTACGTCAGTTAATCCAGGTTTCTAGAAGCAATCTCCATATCCTGTAACTATGTGCCCACCTAGGTCTTTATCTAGTGGTACCACCTAAGCTAGTAAACATTAGTTCTACCTTAGGCAAGCAGGACACCTCTTTTCGGTGTGGGGGCAAGACACCGGATTCCATAAAGCTCACATGGTCTATGTTGGTTAAGTCTATATTTCCCTACATGACAATAGTATGAACTATGACAAGAACATGAACATGAAATATACTTATGACTTCTCAAGGAGCTCTAATTAGTGTGAGTTGGGGGTATGGGACTTCATTCATGCATTGTACAAGTATACTTTGAGAGAGGTTATGGTGTGGTTCTCTTATGCTATGAAGATATATGAATTATGCATTCTTAACAAGGATTGTTGCTATGAGTGGCTTTCCTTATATGAAATAATGAAAATGAATGTATCCTTATCTATGAGTATTGGCTATGATAATATCAAAGCATGATATGTATGATTATGGTGGCTTAAAAGTGGTACTTAGTATTAGATGGGATTATGGGATCGTATCTATGCATTGCACAAGTATAGCTTAGGGTTACTTATGAAATGGTTTGACTTATGTTTTTACACTAATGTGCATGATGACTCTTAAACTTGATAATGTGCCTTATTTCAACTAAATTGTCCCTTTTTGGCATGTTTCAAGATGTTATGCATGGCTATCATACTTAGTGCATTTTTGTACTAACCCATATTTTCTACATTTTTTCAATAAGTGTATGCCCCGGATTTTGAGGTGTTCATTCCCTATTGTTCAAAGCTTGAATTGATTCTCTCCACACTTTTGGTGAGTCCTCATGGTTCGAGGATGGAAGTTGTTCATTTATAAGTTTCTTTCGTACATTCTATTTTGAGACTATGTTGTAAAGGGATGTGACCCTATTGATACTTGATTGTATTAGATGGCTTATTAAGATAATGTCTAGACTTCCATTTGATTTTATTAAAGACTTCGATTGTAAAAAGTTTTAAATTCCGAATCATTTCTATTTATCTTATGTCATGATATGCTAAGGACTTGTATGAGACCCCTTCGGGATTGAGTACGCCGTGTTACATCTAGGGGGTACCCCTGGGTCATAATATACTTCCAACCCTCTAAGTCAAACTTAAGACAACACAAAATCCAAACTTAGGACATAGATTCTCTCTCCTTCCACTCTCGGATAGGCTTATTTGGGAACTAACAATTTGACTATACGGGTTCTACCATCACATAGGAGCATAACAATACCACTACCAATCCATCCTAAGGATAACATTTACATCTAACATATCAAGTCTTATCTAGTCACACAACCATAATTGGCATCACAACCAACATCTTCTCCATTGCTCCTTGTAGAATGAGCCCTTAGAGTAGTCATATCTTGAAGACCACCAGATAAGGAGAAAAACCTTACAGAGTTAAACTCTATGGCACGACTAGAAAATGAAGAAGTGAAGTTTCCTACTCATCTAATAGCTTCCTATTCATAAATGAGGCGCCCTTCACACTTATGAACAAGAGTCTAATAGACGTGGTTTTGAGATAATCCTAGAATTATTCTAAACCTTTTGCTCTGATTACCAAGTTTGTCACGACCCAGGGGTACACCCTGGATGTAGCAAGGCATACTTAACCCCGTATGGGGTTTCATACAAGCCCCTTAGGATATCATAACATAAGATAATAGAAATGACACGGAAATTTTAAACTTTTTCCCATACAATTGAAGTCTTTATAAAAGCAAGAAAAAGTGTACAAAACTTCGTCTCAAACCATCCAAACTCAACTTGAATAAACTTTGGGACACAACCCATACAATAGTCTAAAACATAAAAGAAAGACATAAAAGGAAATGGTGGCTTTATCCTCGATGCTATGAGGACTCACCAATCTTCAACTCCTTTGCTCTTCTAGAAACCTATCCTCAAGAAAGAAACTCAATATTGCCATACCCTACAAGTGATAAGAAAGTAAGCAAGAGTATGTGTTAGTATAAAATGTACTAAATATGTTAGCTAGCACAACATTATGAGAGCATATCATAGTGATTAGTCAACATTAAACAAAATCATAAGAGATAATAACTTGGTCAAAAGAACAATCTCCAACATAGTCATAACATGAGCATAAGTCAACATAAGGCATAATCAAATAGCATAGGAGATATCACATGGTCACTACTTAGACCTTCATCTCATAATAGAACTATACTCCTAATTAACATCCAAGCATACTTGTGTAATGTATGAATAAGACCCCATAATCCCATTCACACTAAGTATTACTCTTACATCATCATAAGGAGACTTACCACTCTTTGGTCTCATCCTTACCTTCCTTCATATAGACAAGGGCCCCTCCCCTTTTAGTCAATCATATCATGGAAGGCAACTATAGCAACGATCCAAGGTATGCATACATCATATAAGAGAAACACTTCATAATTAGCTTGAAGTCAAACTTGTGCAATGCATGGATAAGACCCCATAATCCTACCCATATTAAGTACTACTTTAGGTTCATCATGCATACTCATAGTTTGGGGAGTAGTCCCTCTCTTATACATTTGAACACTTATGGAATACTTCTTGAAGCATGCCATGGTATATCATTCATGGACAAGGGGAATCAGTTCTTACTCATACATATCATGGAATAATATAGTATAAGGGGAATCACCTCAAGTTAAACATATCATGGAATTATAAGGACAAGGGGAATCACCTGAAGTCAAACAGATCATGGAATCATAGGTCATCGCCTCCACGTTTATTTTAAGGAAATCATAGGTATTCGCATCCATGTTCCCATTAAGTTTATAAGATATAGGTATTCGCCTCCATATCCATTTTAAGGAAATCATAGGTATTCACCTACATGTTCCCATTAAGTTTATAAGATATAGGTATTCACCTTAATATCCATTTTAAGGTGTAATGTAGGTATTCGCCTCCACATTACTTAATTAGGGATCATAGTTAATTGGCTCCATGATCATCATAAAGGCTAATGGGTAATCACCTCTTGCCTTAGGAGTCATACATACGTGCATAAAGGGTAATCATCTCACACTCCTCATGTCATGACATGGGTAATCACCTCATATTTAACTAATTAGGAATAAGGGAACTCACCTCAGATTTGTCTCATGTAAAGGTCTTTGGGGTATTCACCACAACCTCATAACATTTCATAGTCCTTGGACACAGATTCATTTTAGGAGAGTAAACCTTTCAACCTAGAATCATTATATGGGAGAGAACCTTTCATATCATATCATATTCATGCATACGTGTGTGTAATAATGTCCTTTCAACAACACAACTACATATCATGATCATAGACATTTTACTCTCAAAGTTTTCATAAACACATTCATAGATTCATAGAAACATGCATAATATCGTATCTTGCACTCTTAAGGGTCAAGGTTCATATTGAATCAACACATCTAAAATTTCTACATTAGACATGGTTTCCATCATAACTCAAGTGATTCCATCACTTCATAACATCAATCAATCCTAGGTGGATTAGGTAGGTAAAGGTCTTCCACCAAAAGTCTATCCATTAATCTTCTATTCTTATATAGATTTTTACTCTCAAGTCTTAACATACATAATTCATCATATTAGATTTTCCTTCAAGCCCTAGTGATCAACATACATGACTACAATCCTTACTCTCAAAGCTTTACATCACAAGATCATCATACATATCTAGGTTACAAGACATTCTTGTCACAAGCTTCATTTTTAGGCAATTCTAATCATATTTCATCATAAAGGCTCAATCTCAATCATTACTAGTCCTGATCCATCATATACACATTTTTCTAATTCAATTGATGTTTACATACTTCTATTCTTCAACAATTACTATACATAGCATCAAATCTAGAAGATCACCTATGAATCCTTAATTTCCCTTCACAAGGCATAAACCCACATACTTTGTTTTCATCAATTTAGACTAGGGTTAACCATGGAATCATGTAATCTCATCATACTATCATCATACATATCTAATTCAATCATAAATAACTATTATTTACTCAATTGGATCAACATCCCTCATAACCCACAACATTGAAGAAACCCTAACTTTGAATTAGGGAATTCTAGGGGACTCCATGAATGGAAGAATCCATGAATGAATAAGCTAACATACCTTGATTATAAAGCCCTCATAAAGCTTGCAACAATGGAGGAATTTGACCTCGCTTGCTTCTCTTTTTCTTCTTCTTCTTCTTGAGTTTTCTTGACAGAGAATATTTGAGAGGGAATTGTGATCTTTGGTGAATTGAAAGTAATGATTTGGAATCACTTAATTAAGGATCTATTAGCTTTATATAGATAGTCTAATTACTAATAAAGTGAACCCATTTAATAATTAATTAATTAATTCTTGAAAATTCCCTAGGCCCCAAACTTAAACTGACTTAAGGACTTACTCCCTCACCCACGAGACCTCGACCCACGGGTCGTGCTGGTCAAACGTGGGTGGTGGCCTGCAAGTATACTTGTTGGGGTCTTGACCCACGACCCCATCCACGAGGCGTGGATCCCCTTACGGGGTGGGGGTCCCCAATCATGGGTAGGCTGTCTTTTTGGCAGATTTTTGGTGGTTTCTACGGTCCTCTTCAAGGACCCCAGGTTGGTCCTTGGGGAGTCGTACCTTGAAGTTTATCCCCTAAACCCTTCACTCTAAATATGGGAGGTCATTTCTACAATTCTAACCCTCACGTAAGGCTCTAGAACCCTTATGTAAGGGTCTAGTCTAACTTACTAGTTTTTTTTTCCGGGTGTTACAATGTCTCCCCCTTGGGAACATTCATGCTCGAATGACGATTCTAAACACTTCTTAAAGGAAACTATTCTAGACTAGCAGCCCATCATGCATGCAACACATCTAAATGCACACAAGCAAAAAGGAGGAACTTCATCTCCAAGCGAAACATACTAAATGCAACACAAGGAAGTAGGAACTACATCTAACAACCCATTATGCATGAAATTCTCATAACTAGTCATGTTCAAGGAGTAAATACTATCTTTAAGTCATAACATGCTCAACATACTCTCATGGAGCTCATGTGCAAATTACTCTCAAAAAGCATTTATTCAAGGAGGAATCTCTCAACTCCAAACTAAGGCATGCGCAACTCATACTCAATGCACTACAACAAGAGGAAAATATATCATGAAAGCTCAATTTCTTATTAAAACATAATTTTCATAAACATTCATACAAAGATATCATGCCAACACATATACACATAATGACTTCAAACATAATACAACCAAGAGGAAGTTATCATCTCAAGAGTTCATATGGGCCTAAAAAATAGGGACTAAACCTCCCAACTCATTTCACCATTCTAGGGTGAAAATACAAGTAAACCAAACTTCTAAATATTATGAACCCTCAACGACCTTTCTAACCAAGCACATTATCTACCCCTTGGGGGTAAGCCTAAATGGACTTTCTAAGCACTAGTCATATCAATTCAACTAAGGTCGGATCCATACATTACTTATCACTTAACTTTCACCTCCATCACACAAGATGACTCTAAACTAATTTGAACTACACTTTTACCCTTCATAGGAGCCCTCTCAATCATCCAATCTAGGTATTATCTAAACATTCCACTCCTAATGACCATACTTTAAGATCAATCTTAACGAAATACTACCTCTTTGAAGTTGGTCAACACTTTCACTTTTCTCCCTCACCTTAACTAAGTGGTACTTGAAACCCTTTAAGTCAACCTTAAGACAACACAAAATTAAAACTTAGGATATAGAATCTCCCTCCTTCCACTTTCTGATAGGCTCATTCGAGAACTAACAATTTGACTGTACGGGCTCTACCATCACATATGAGCATAATAATAACACTACCAATCCATCATAAGGATAACATTTACATCTAACATATCAAGTTCTATCTATGCACACATCCATAATTAGCATCACAACCAACATCTTGTCCCTTGCTCCTTGTAGCATGAGCACTTTGAGAAGTCATATCTTGAAGTCCACTAGATAGGGAAAAAGACCTTATAGAGTTAAACTATATGGCACGACTAGAGAATGAAGAAGTGAAGTTTCCTACTCATCTAATAGCTTTCTATTCATAAATAAAGCACGCTTCCCACTTATGAACAAGACTCTACTACACATTGTTTTGAGACAATCCTAGAATCATTCTGAACCTTTTGCTCTGATAACCAAGTTTGTCACGACCCAAGGGTACACCCTAGATGTAACAAGGTGTACTCAACCCCAAATGGGGTTTCATACAAGCCCTTTAGGATATCATAACATAAGATAATAGAAATGACTCGAAATTTTTAAAATTTTTCCCATACAATTGAAGTCTTTATAAAAGCAAGGGGAAGTCTACAAAACTTTATCTCAAACCATCTAAACTCAACTTGAATAAACTTCGGGACGCAGCCCATACAACAGTCTAAAACATAAAAGAAAGACATAAAAGGAAATGGTGGCTTTATCCTCGATGCTATGAGGACTCACCAATCTTCAAATCATTTGCTCTTATAGAAGCCTATCCTCAATAAAGGAACTCAATATTGCCCAACCCTACATTTAATAAGAATGTAGGCAAGAGTATGTGTTAGTACAAAATGTACTAAATATGTTAGCTAGCACAACATCATGAAAGCATATCATAGTGATTAGTCAACATGAAACAAAAGCATAAGAGATAATAAATTGGTCAAAAGAACAATCTCCAACATAGTCATAACATGAGCATAAGTCAACATAAGGCATAATCCAATAGCATAGGAAATATCACATGGTCACTACTTAGACCGTCATCTCATAATAGAACTATACTCCTAAGTAACCTCCAAGCATACTTGTGCAATGTATGAATAATACCCCATAATCCCATTCACACAAAGTATTACTCTTAGGTCATCATAAGCATACTTACCACTCTTTGGTCTCATTCTTTGCTTACTTCATATAGACAACAGACTCTTCACCTTTAGTCAATCATATCATGGAAGGTAACTATAACAATAATCCAATAGCATACATCATATAAGAGAAACACTTCATAATTAGTTTTAAGTCATACTTGTGCAATGCATGTATAAGACCCCATAATCCTACCCATACAAAGTACCACTTTAGGTTCATCATGCTTACTCATAAGTTGGGGACTAGTCCCTCTCTTCTACATTTGAACAATTAAAGAATACTTCTTTAAGAATTCCATAGTTCATTATTCATGGACAAGGGGAATAACCTCTTACTCATACATATCATGGAATCATAAAGGACAAGGGGAATCACCTCAAGTTAAACATATCATCGAATCATAAGGAAAAGGGGAATCACCTCAAGTCAAACATATCATGGAATCATAGGTAATCGCCTCAACGTTCATTTTAACGAAATCATAGGTATTTGCCTCAATGTTCCCATTAAGTTTATAAGATATAGGCATTCACCTCCATATCCATTTTAAGGAAATCGTAGGTATTCGCCACCATATTCCCATTAAGTTTATAAGATATAGGTATTCGCCTCCATATCCACTTTAAGGTGTAATATAAGTATTCGCCTCCACATTACTTAATTAAGGATCATATGTAATCGCTTCTATGATCATCATAAAGGCTAATGGGTAATCACATCTTGCCTTAGGAGTCATATATATGTGCATAAAGGGTAATCACCTCACACTCCTCATGTCATGGCATGGATAATCATATCATGTTTAACTAATTAGGAATAACGGAACTCACCTGACATTCCTCTCATGTAAAGATCTTTGGGGAACTCACCACAACCTCATTACATTTCATAGTCCTATGACATAGATTCAATTTAGGTGAGCAAAAATTTCAACCTAGAATCATTTTGTGTGAGATAACCTTTCATATCATATCATATTCATGTGTGAGTGTATATGTGAGAATTTCCAACAACACAACTACATATCATGATCATGGATACTTCACTCTCAAAGTGTTCATAAACACATTCATAGATTGGTAGAAACATGCATAATATCGTATCTTTCCCTCTTAAGGTTCAAGGTTCATATTGAATCAACACATCTAGAATTTCTACATTAGACATGGATTCCATCATAACTGTGATTCCATCACTTCATCTCATATATCATTCATAAGGTGGATTAGGTAGGTAAAGGTCTTCCACCACAACTCTATCCATTAGTCTTCTATTCTTATATAGATTTTTACTTTCAAGACTTAACATACAAAATTCATCATATTAGCTTTTCCTCTGAGCCCTAGTTATCAACATACATGACTACAATCCTTAATCTCAAAGCTTTACATCACAAGATTATCATACATATCTAGGTTACAAGACATTCTAATCATAGGCTTAATTCTTCAGGAATTCTAATTATATTTCATCATAATGGCTCAATCTCAATCATTACTAGCCTTGATACATCATATACACATTGTTCTAGTTCAATTCATGTTTTCATACTTCTATTCTTAAACAATTACTCTACAAATAATCAATTCTAGAAGATCACCTATGAATCTTCAAATTCCCTTCACAAGGCAAAAACCCACATACTTTGTTTTCATCAATTTAGACTAGGGTTAACCATGGAACATGTAATCTCATCATACATATCTAATTCAATTATAAACAACTACTATTTACTCAATTGGATCAACATCCATCATAACCCATAACATTGAAGAAACCCTAACTTTTAATTGGGGAAGTTCTTCTTTAAATTGGGGAATTCTAGGGGACTCCATGAATGGAAGAATCCATTGATGAATAAGCTAACATAACTTTATTATAAAGCCCTCATAAAGCTTGCAACAATGGAGGAATTTGACCTAGCTTGCTTCTGTTCTTCTTCTTCTTCTCGAGTTTTCTAGAGAGAGAATATTTGAGAGGGAATTGGGTTCGTTGGTGAATTGAAAATAATGATTTGGAATCACTTAATTAAGGGTCTATTAGATTTATATAGGTAGTCTAATTACTAATAAAATGACCCTACTTAATAAATTATTAATTCTAGAAAGTTCTCTAAGCCCCCAACTTACCCGATTTAAGGACTTCACTGCCTGATCCACGAGAACCCGACCCATGAGCCGTGCTGGTCAACCGTGGGTGGTGCCCTGCAAGTCTACTTGTTGGCGTCTTGACCCACGACCCAATCCACGAGGTGTGGATCCCCCTATGGGTTGGGTTGTCTTTATGGCAGGATTTTGGTAGTTTCTAGGGTCCTCCTCAAAGACCCTTGGTTGGTCCATGGGGAGTCGTATCTTGATGTTTAACCCCTAAACCATTCACTTTAAATACGGGAGGTCATTTCTACAACTCTAATCCCCACGTAAGACTCTAGAACCCTTATGTAAGGTTCTAGTCTAACTTACTAGTTTTTTTCCCAGGTGTTACACCAACTGCGAATATATATCTGATTATTTGGGGGAAACAATGCCAAAACACTTAACACTGACTCCAAGTCTGAATCTACTTCTATGTGTGGAAAGCCTCTAACTGAGTTGGGTTACTTAGACATCCCCCCAAATAACTGTAACAAAACTAAAAAGTGAAAGTAAAGACTAAAATTGAAAACCTGTTTATTGTCCTCAAATTATGAGGACATGCCACTAAAGATGCTAAAGTCAAACAAGGAATCAAACTAAAGTGTGATATGGATGTTGAGTGCTTGAAACTATATCATAAAATGATGTATTGCAAAGTATGCGTCAGTCTTGGAATGTAGTGAGCATGCAGGATATATATAGGATAAGCTGAACATAGTATATAAGTTGAATCATGTATAACTGAGAAATGATATAATCTGAACAAGGATATAGATATGTACTAAAGTATAATTGAAAACTATGTTGGATGGAATGACCAAGTGTTAATCATGAAAATAGCATGTTGAACTGTATACTGAAGTAAATGCAGAAAACCTGGTAAATGCAACAAGAGTCTGATTGTGGGAGCTACTATTAACCGACATAAGCCACATGAGCTAAATGTGGAGTCCGATGTATAAGCCCCATCGAGAGGACTAAATATACCTTGCTAGGGGTATAGAGGCATGACTATGGCATGATCACTAAAACTGATGACTAACTGAGGGGACTTATACACCTATGCGGGCACGTAGTTCAGAGAATTTAAGGGTTCGCTGAACCCTAGTCAATCTCAGTGCTAAGTCTATTCCCAACTGAATATTCATAAAGCTAAAATGCACTAAATACTAAATAGATCAAAACCAACATGCTAACTGAGAATGCAGCATTTATGTACTGAGAATATAACATTCAAAATGTGAAACATGAATATCTGTTTGGTTGGCCTAGCAAGTATAATTCATGAAATAGGATAAATTTACACAAGCTAGGGTTCTGAGTGCTATGCATGGAATTATACTAAAATTATCAAGAAACAAGTTATTTAGATCAAAGGAACTATAATCACAATAAATCTTAAGAATCTAGAAACCATAGGTTTAAACAATTTATGCGAATCGGAAGAACTAACTAAATTCTTGGGACCTAATGGGTGAAAGGAATGCACTAGTGAAATCTCACATACCTGGTGACGAAATCTACCGATAAATCCTTTAGATTTCGGGGATGAACTTTGAAGAATATTGTTACTTGTTCTTGGAAGAAACTGACGACTTTTCCTCTTTTTTATGCACTAAGGTGGGTGATTATTGGAGAATAAGGGTTATGGGTATGTCTTACTAGATTCATAGGCTTAGACTGACTAAAACGACATAGTTTAGGCATTAAACGATGTAGTTTAACTGCCCAAACCATAGGGGAAAAGACAAAAATGACCCTAACTTAAATTTGACGAAGTGCCACTCATGAGGGGACTGACAAACTGTCGTTTGAACCCCAACCTGTCAACTGGGTTGTGGTTTGTTCTCTACTCGACAAGGCTTCACTAAAACGAGCATAACCTTTTACTCTGAGCTTGGATTTTAGCAATCTCGATTGCGTTGGAAAGAGGATTCAATTATATTTAATTTGATTAGAAATGGGCCACCTAATTAATTTTGTGCTAAAAGATATGACTGTTTGAAGTTGACCCAAAAGCCTTTTTTCTCTAAATAACTGTTGACCCTCACCAACGGCCAAACACACGGTCCATAGGTCCAACCACATACCGTACTGGTCGACCTTGGGTGGGATCAGAGAACCCTTAATCTTGTACCCCAATGACGAGACCCTACCTACGGACCATGGGTCCATTAACGAAATGTGGACCATGGCATAGGTCTCCTTGGACCCGAGGTGTTACATTATCTCCCCCTTAGGAACATTCATCCTCAAATGAAGACTAAACAAGCTGACTATGGAGAGAAAGAGTTGTAATCCCTACCATTAAGTACTAGAAACTGATATCTAACATAATTGAGTTCCATGAACATGCAAATACGTTGAAATGCAAGGATAACTAATGGAACAAGATACTGAGACTAAATTACACAAGAGTAAACTGAGAGAGTGGAGAGGAACTATTACCTCAAGCTGAAACTGAATTGGAAGGAAAAAGGTGAGGATACTTGGCCATCATGTCTATTTCTGCTTCCCAAGTAGCTCCCTCTACAAAGTGACTCTTCCACAAAACCTCTACTGAAGCGACTTCCTTATTTCTCAACATACGAACTTGACGGTCAATAATCTCAATTGGAACCTCTTTATAAGTAAGACTATCCTTCACAGCCACAATCTCTAATGGTACTATTGATTCCGGATCATCCACACACTTTTTCAACAATGAAATCTGAAGTAATGGATTAACCGCTGCTAGTTTTGCTGGCAACTCTAACTCATAAACCACATTACCAACCCTTTTTCAGTATTCTATAAGGACTTACATATCTAGGTTTGAGCTTACCTTTCTGCCAAATCTCATAACCCCCTTCATAGATGACACCTTCAAGAAAACCCAATCATCGATTTCAAACTCTAATTCCCTTTTTCTCACATCTACATAGGACTTTTGATGACTCTGAGTTGTCTTTAGTCTATCTCTGATGAGATAAACTTTCTCCATAGCCTCATGAACTGAATTTGGCCCAATCAATGATGATTTACCTACTTCAAACCAACCAATCGGGGACCTGTATCTACACCCATATAGTGCCTCATATGGGGCCATCTAAATACTATAATGGAAGCTATTATTATAGATGAATTCTATGAGAGGTAGGTGATCATCCCAACTATCCTTGAATTGATCACGCAAGCTATCAACATGTCCTCTAAGGTCTGAATGGTACGCTCTACCTGACCATCCATCGGTGGATGAAATGATATATTGAGATTTACATGAGTACCAAGACCTTTTTTAAACGACTTCCAAAAATGAGATGTAAACTAAGGACCACAATATGATATTATAGACAAAGGAACCCCATGCAACCTAACTATATCATTGATTCAGAGTTTGACTTAGTCCTCTGTTGAATATATAGTCTTGACAACCAAGAAGTTAGCGGACTTAGTGACTCTTTCCACTATTACCCAAATGTAGTCATGTTGTTTGCGAGTTTGAGGTAAACCCGTAATGAAGTCCATGTTTATCACTTCCCACTTTCATGTAGTAATGTTAATCTCTTGAGTCATACTTCATGGTTTCTGATGTTCTACCTTAACCTGTTGACATTTAAGACACTTAGCCACAAAGTTTGTTATGTCATCTTCATGCCATTCCACCAAAAGACTTTCTCGTAGATCACGGTACATCTTAGTGGCACCTGGATGAATGGAATATTTGGTATTATGGGCTTCTGTAAGGACCTGCTTCCTCAACTCACCCACATTAGGAACTCATAAGAGACCCTAGTACCGAAGCACAACATCTCGCCCTTGGGAGAGAACCTCAACCTTTTTCTCATGAACTACACCTTTCAACTGAAGTAACATAGGATCACTATCCTATTTTCCTTAACCACCGCTACCAATGAAGATTCTGATCCATTCTGAACTATCACACCACCATCTGACGTGTCCGTAAGGCAAACTCCTAAGCGAGTAAGCCGGTGAACATCTTTGGCTAACTCTTTCATTTCTTCCTCAACATGTGCTACACTACCCATAAACAGTCTGCTAACAGCATCAACCACTACATTGGCCATACCCAGATGGTAATGCACATTCATCACATAATCTTTGAGGAAGCAATCTCCTCTGAACAAGATTCAGTTCTTTCTGGGTGAACACATACTAAAGGCTCTTATGATTTGTGAACACATTAACATGAACACCATAAAAGTTATGTCTCCAAATCTTCAGGGCAAACACTACGACTGCAAAGTCGAGGTCATGAGCCGGGTAGTTCTTCTCATGGACCTTAAGCTGCCTAGAATTATAAGATATGACCTTACCTTTTTTGTATCAAGACACAACCTAGGCCAACCCTAGATACATCGCAATAAACTAAATAACCGTCTGAACGCTCTGGTAAAGTCCAGATCGGAGTTGTAGTCAACCTGGTCTACAGTTCTAAGAAGCTTTTCCCACACTCATCTAACCATTTAAGCATGACCTTTTTCTGAGTTAACTTGGTCAATGGGGAAGCTATGGATGAAAATCCTTCAACAAACCTCTTGTAGTAACCGGCCAAATCCAAGAAACTTCTGATATCAGTCGGAGAGGCTGTTCTGGGTCAATGTTTACTACCTCAATTTTCTAAGAATCTACTCGGATCCCTTCGCTAGATAATACATGACCAAGGAAAGCTACCGACTGTAACCATAATTCACATTTGTTGAACTTAGCGAATAACTAGTAACCAAATCCTCTTTGAACAACCTTTTTCATTATGTCCATGAAATCTACTGGAGCATTTGTTAGTCAAAAAGACATAAAAAGAAATTCATAGTGACCATACTGAGTCTTGAAGGCTGCCTTCGGAATATGAATATCTCTGACTCTGAGCTAATGGTACTCGGATATGAGGTCTATCTTAGAAAAACAACTAGCACCCTGAAGTTGGTAAAACAAATCATCAATCCTTGGGATGGCATACTTATTTTTGATTGTGACTATGTTCAACTGATGATAGTGAATGCACATCTTGAGAAAACCGCCTTTCTTTCACACGTACAACACTAGAGCACCCCTTGGAGAGATGCTGGTTCTTATGAAGCCTTTATCTACAAGGTCTTTCAATTGTTCTTTCAATTCCTTTAGCTAAATTGGAGCCATTTTGTAAGGAAGAATCTAAATGGGCTGGGTATCTGGAATAATATCTATTATGAAGTCGATTTCCCCTGCGGGAGGAACTCCAGGAAGATCTTCTGGGAATACTTCCGAAAACTCATTAACTACTTGACTGACTCAAGAGTTGGGGTTTCAAAGTTTGAATCCTTAACCCAAACAAGATGATAGATGTACCCTTTTGAGATTATATTACTAGCCTTAAGGTAGGACATAAAATGACCTATAGGCATTGAGCTACTACCCTTCCACTCTAAGAATGGTTCGTTTAGGAACTAAAGCCGAACTATCCTAGTTCTACAATCGATTAAGGTATAACATGAATGTAACCAATCCATGCCTAGAAAGATGTCAAAATCTACCATTTCTAACTCTACAAGGTCTGCTGAGGTGACTTTCGGAGAAACTGTGATAGGTCAATTTCTGTATACCCGTCTAGCTATGACTGGGTCACCAACTGGAGTAGGGACTAGGGACTAGGAAGGGTTCTAAAAGAGTTTCTTGACTGACACCAAAGTTTACTGTTGTATAAGGAGTTACAAAAGGCAGTGTAGCCCCTAGATGTAACAATGCATAAACATCTAAATGAAAAATTGGTAACCTACCAGTGATGACATCAGGAGAATCTTCTTGGTCCTAGCGAGCCTGGAAAGTATAAAACATGTTCTTGGGCAAACCACCACCTGTACTAGATGAGGCTCCCTGCTGACTGGGTAACCTACTGGCACTGCTGAAGTAGTAGATCGAGCCCTGCTACCTCCCTATCCTTTCTTGGCGGAAAGGCAATCCTTCAATCTATGACCAGACTGGCCACACCCAAAACACTCATTTCTCCCAGCAAGACACTCACTCGGATAGTTCTTACCACACTTTGGGCAAGTTGGAAGAGTCTGATTACATGAAGCACTCCCCTGTGACAAAGAGCCTGATGCCCTACCTTTCTAATCCTGTCAAAACCTAGGGACAGAGCGCTAGCTGATGAAAGTGTTGGGGTTATAGACCTCTTCTGAAACTATGAGCGATTTCCACCACTCGATCTCTACTGAGAGTATTCATAATTCAATATTCTAGCCTTCTAGTTTCCCTTAGAAATTTCTTTACGCTTATCTCCCTCAACCTGATGAGCATGAGTCATGAGTCTGGAGATATCCATATCCCCTAACAGCATAACATTCCTTCACTCGATCTTTACTAAATTGGATACTCCAAACAAGAACTTGCTCATTTGTGCCTTCGAATCAACAACCATATGTGGAGCATACTTGGAGAGCTGAATGATCTTCAACCCGGATTCTTGTACTAACATTGAACCGTGCTTCAAGTTCATAAACTCCTGAGCCTTAGCCTCCCTCAATTCTCTCAGGAAGAACATGTCTAGAAAAGCTCCAATAAAAGAATCCCATATCACAGGATTTACATTCTCACCCCTGTTTTCCTTCCACTACATGAACCAAATATGAGCCAGATCTTTGAGTTGATAGGATGCTAGCTCAACACTCTTAGTAAGAGTCACTTGCATTACTCCAAGAATCTTCTTAACCTAATCAATGAAGTTTTGTGGGTCCTTACCAACCATTGACCCTAGATGTCACGACCCAGGGGTACCCCCTAGATCTAACAAGGCACATACAACCCCTAAAGGTACCATGTAAGCCCCTTAGCATATCATAACATAAGTATAGAACAATAAAGAGTAAAACACATTCCAAGTCTTAGGAAATTTTCATAGAAAAAGAAGAAGTCTAGACTTGTCTCAATTAGCCATCTATTACAATACTTGAATCAAATGGAAAGGGACACAACCCATACAACATAGTCCAAAAATGAAATGCTAGAAATGAATTTAAAAGCAACGTCCTTCCTCCAACCATGAGGACTCACCAAAAGCTAGGAGAATAGTCGAATCCAAGATTTGACCAAATGAAGATCACCTCAAAAACCGGACCCTACACTTGGGAAAAATGTAGAAAATATGGGTTAGTACAAAAATGCACTACGTATGATAGCCATGCACAAAAATAGTGAAGACATGCCAAAAAAGGACATTTTAGTTGAATGCATGCAATTTACTATGTTAAAACATCATTTTGAAGATAATGGAGTAACATAAGTCATAAACATAATCAACTCATAGATCATCATATCACAAGATAAACATATCATAAATACCCTCAAAGCCAACTTATGCAATGCATGAATAAGATCCCATAATCCTACTCATAATAAGTGAAGCTTCATGAGTAACTATAATTCATAATTCATGGTCTTGTTCATACTATCATAATGGGGAATAAGCCTTAACCGACATAGACCATGTGAGCTTAACATGTAATTTGGTGTGAACCCCCACACCGAAAAGGGGTTGTTCTACTTGCCTAAGGTAGAACCATACTCTTAGCTTAGGTGGATACATTAGCTAAACACCTATCAGGGCACATAGTTATGGGATAAAGGGATTGTTACTAGAAACCCGACCTCTACTAATGGAAGAGCTTCCATCCCAAAAGAATACTACTAGGAAAACCTCACCTCTACTAACGGGGAAGTCTCCATGGGATAACCCAACCTCTACTAGCGGAAGAGCCTCCATCTCATATCAATATCCACTCCGTGCTAAGCATTGATTCCCATATATTACATATTAAGTCTTGAAAAAAGTTCATATCCATGGAAGAATGTCTTGACACTCAATCCAACATAATTCATACTATAGCTCACGGATTGAATAGGTCAGAATAGTCTTTCAACCTTAGAATTATCATATTGTGAGAAAACCTTTCACATCATATCATATTCATGCATAGGTGTGTAAATGAGGATATCTTCCAACAACACAACAACTAAATCATAATCATAATCATTTTACTCTCAAAGTGCTCTTAAAGCATGTATATAAGTCTCATAATCATGCATAATTTTCATACTTTGCCCTTCAAGGACCATAGATCACATTACATCAAAACATCTAGAATTACTACATTAAACATGGATAATAACATAATTCAACTATCTCAATTACTACAAGCATAATCTCATAACATTCTTCTATAATCAGAAAACCCACATCACAAGATCATAATTGAGTAATATCAGGGTTTCATGGGTTCTTGGGGGAATTTGAGATAAAAACCATAGTAAATCATAAATTACTACATTATATATCATAAATCAATCATTAGAAACATTTTTGAAAGGAACTCATGAGATTGAAGTCAAACCCTAACTTTTGGGGAAATTTTAGTTTTTGAAATTGAATTTGGAGGGACTCCATGTATGAATACTATCCATGGATTAAGGACTACCATACCTTAGTGATGAACTCCTACGAATTTGAATAGAAAACCTAGCTTCTTCAACCCTAGTTCCAACTCCTTTCTTCCTTTTCTTCTTTGAGTTTTCTAGAGAGAGAAATTTTGTAGAAGATGAACTTTGGGAAAATATTTGGGTTTGGGAAATAACGAGGTGAATGGGTGAATTTTGACTTAACATGACTTATATAGGTGTATAAAACTAAGGCAAAACGACCTCACTTAATACCCAACTAAAAAGGAATTACCTAAAATAACCCCCACTTAAAGTGGGGTTCCCAGGGACTACGTCCATCTTCACGACCGGTCAAGGGCATCACGGCCCGTGATGGTGCCTGTAGTCCCTTGACTAGTAGCTAGGCTTCCCTATCATTTTCCCCACAAGGTAAATGCAACCCCACGAGCCTTCCCACGAGTCGTGAAGTGGCGAAGGGAAGCCTTCTTGGGGCTCACTGCCATACCACCACGGGGGGCACCATGGTCTGTGGTGGCCACCACGGTTTGTGAAGACCCTCGTGGCAGTGTGGGCAGTGTTAGGCTTCCCTATCATTTTCCCTACAAGGTGAAGGCAACCCCACGAGGCTTCCCACGGGCCATGGCCTTCACCACGAGCCGTGAAGTGGTTCGTGAAGGGAAGCCTTCTTGGGGCTCACTGCCATACCACCACGAGGGGCACCATCGTCCGTGGTGGCCACCACCATTTGTGAAGACCCTCGTGGCAGTGTGGGTAGTGTGCTGGCAAGTTTAGGCAGCCTTGGCCCCCTTGCCTCGTCCCTTGCCCTTCTCCCTAGGTTCTAACCCTTGTTCCTTGACGTTAACCTTTACGTTTAACTCCTGTTTAGCCTAAAAACTTTTTGGGGTGTTACAATATCTCCCCCTTGGGAACATTCGTCCTCGAATGAAGATCTAGACACCTTACGGAAGTAAACGACTAAAGACTAGCAGCCCATCATGCATGCAACATCAAAATAATGCACAATTCAAAGGAGGTAACATCAACTCCAACTCAAACACAATCAATGCATCACAATGGAGTAGGAACTACATCTAACAACCCATTATGCATGAAAATTCAATATTTATCATATTTATAGGAGGATCTCCAACTACAAGCATGCTCAACACAACATTACGGGGCCAATATGTAATTACTCTCAAAAGCATACTAAAGCATGTTCATCAACTCATCTTATGAAGTCAAATATACAACACATACTAAATGCACAACAACATGAGGAACACATAAATTAAGAAAACTCATTTTATTACTAAACATGAATTTCTCAAGAACATGCACAACATAAGGAAATAATGGAAAAACTCATATAACACCCATGACTCCCAAAACGCTAAAACTCATGAGGAACTACTTACCTCAAGCTTGAATAGGAGTAGAAGGAAAGAGATGAGTATATCAGGACTTCATATCGGCCTCGGCCTCCCAAGTAGCACCCCCAACTAGATGGTTCTTCCACAACACCTTTACGGAAGTTATTTCCTTGTTTCTCAACCTTTTAACTTGCCGGTCTAGGATTTCTACCGGAACTTCCTCATATGAAAGATTCTCATCAACCTCCAACCCTTCTAAGGGGATAATGGATGTCGGATCTCCAATACACTTCTTAAACATGGAAACATGAAACACCGAATGCACCAGAGTCAACTCATTTGGCAAATCTAACTCATAGGCAACTTGCCCACCACATTCTAAAATTTGGTATGTGCCTACATACCGGGGACTAAGTTTCCCTTTCTTGCCAAACCTCATCACACCTTTCACAGGTGAGATTTTTAGATAGACCCAATCATTAACTTAAAATTCTAGATCCCTTATTCTCACATCGGCATAAGACTTTTGTCTACTTTGAGCTATTTTCAACCTCTCTCTAAAAAGCCAAACTTTCTCAATGGCTTCATAAACTAGTTCGGGACCTATCAAATCAATTTCACCCACCTCAAACCAACTAACCGGAGACCTACATCTCCTACCATACAAAGCTTCAAAGGGAGCCATACCGATACTTGAGCGATAGCTATTATTGTAGGCAAACTCTATTAAAGGAAAGTGGTCATCCCAATTACCCTTGAAGTCTATAATACATGCCCTTAACATATCTTCTAATGTTTGGATGGTACGCTCCGCTTGCCCATCGGTTTGGGGATGAAAAGTCGTGCTAAGTTTAACCTTAGTGCCAAGACCTTTTTGGAATGACATCAAAAAGGTGAAGTAAATTGAGTACCCCGATCCGAAATAATATATAAAGGAACTCCATGCAACTTCACTATTTCTCTTATATACAACTCGGCATAGTCTTCTACCGAAGAAGAAACCTTGACGGGAATAAAGTGGGTTGATTTTGTCATCCGATCTAGAATGACCCAAATAAAATCATGTTGCCTTCGGGTGCGAGGCAAACCCACAATAAAATCAATATTCTTATCTTCCCACTTCCAAGTGGGAATACTTATGTCTTGGGACAAGCCTCCCAGTCTTTGATGCTCAACCTTAACTTGATGAAAATTAGGACATTTGGCTACAAATCCCGCGATATCTCTCTTCAAACCATTCTACCAATAGACTTCACGTAGATCATGGTACGTCTTGGTGGCTCCCGGATGAATAGAACACCGAGACCTATGAGCTTCTTATAAAATTTTATCCCTCAAACCATCAACATCCGGAACACATAATCGACCTTGGTACCTAAGCAAGCGTCAACAGACTTCTTAAGTACCGACTCTTTCAACTCTACTAATATAGGATCAAGATCTTGCTTAGACTTCACATCCATCACAAAGGACGATTCAAACCCATTATGGACTATGATGCCACCCTTGGTGGAATCCACTAGTTGAACACCTCATAACCTAACTCTAGAGGAATCACAATACACCACAAAACCATATGTACCCTCTGGTAAGGTCAATACCAGAGCGGAAGTAAGTCTATCTTTCAACTCTTGGAATTTTTTCTCACAATCTCCCGACCACACAAACTTAGCTTTCTTTTGAGTCAAAGCCGTCAACGGAGAAGCAATGGAAGAAAATCCCTCAACAAACCTCTTTTAGTAATCGATCAAACCCAAAAAGCTTCTAATGTCGGAAGGAGTTAGAGGTCTAGGCCAACTCTTGACCGCATCCGTCTTCTTAGGATCTACCTCTATACCCTTGCTTGACACAATGTGACCAAGGAATGCTACGGACTGTAACCAAAATTCACACTTGCTAAACTTTGCAAAGAGTTGTTGGTCTTTAAGAACTTGCAACACAATCCTCAAATGGTCCATATGTTCACCCTCACTCCTTTAATAGATCAAAATATCATCGATAAACACTATCACAAACATATCAAGGTATTGTCAGAAAATTATATTCATTAAGTCCATGAACGCCGCCGGAGCATTAGTCAAACTAGAGGACATTACTAGAAACTCATAGTGACCATATATTGTTTGGAAATCCGTCTTTTAAATATCAACCTCTCTCACCCTCAATTGGTGATAACTCGAATGAAGATCAATTTTAGAGAAACAACTAGCCCTTGAAGTTGGTCAAATAAGTCATCAATTCTCGGAAAGGAATACTTATTCTTAACAGTCACTTTATTCAATTGACGATAATCGATGCACATTCTAAGATACCCATCCTTCTTTCTAACAAATAATACGGGAGCATCCCATGGAGAGATACTTGGACGAACAAAACCCTTATCTAGCAAATCCCTTAGTTGATCCTTCGACTCTTTTAACTCCGCCGGAGCCATTCTATAAGGAAGAATTGAGATAGGTTGCGTATCTGGTAAAAGGTCAACACCAAAATATATTTCCTGCTCAGGAGGAATACCGGGTAAATCATCGCGGAAAACTTCCGGTAACTCATTCACTATCGGAACCGTCTCTAGAGAAAGGGTTTCTGACTCAACATCCCTCACCCTAACAAGATGGTAAATACACCCTTTGGAGATCATTTTCCTAGCTTAAAGACAAGAAAAAAATTGACCACTAGGCATAGAATTTCCCCCCTTCCACTCAAAGATAGGCTCATTTGGAAACTGGAATCTAACCACCAGAGTTCTACAATCGATAGAGGCATAACATGCATTCAACCAATCCATACCTAAAATAACATCAAAGTCTAACATGTCTAACTCTACCAAATCCACCAAAGTGACTCTATGAGACAAGAAAATGGGACAACTTCTATAAACCCTTCTAGCCACCACAGAATCACCAACCGGGGTATAGACCGAAAAAGGCTCTACTAATACTTCGGGGAGCATACCAAATTTCATGGCCATATAAGGTGTAACAAAGGACAAAGTGGCACCGTGATCTAACAAGGCATACATATCAATAAGAATGACTTTTAACATATCGGTCACCACATCCAAAGAGCTCTCTTAGTCACCTCAGGATTGAATAGCATAGAAGCGGTTTTGCTTTTGGGCATTGGAGTTTGAACCGCTTGGAGGAGCTTGCTTTCCCTCCTTTCCTTCAGCCGCAAGCATAGGAAAATCTCTCATTTTGTGATCACTCTTCCCACAACTAAAGCAACCATCCGTGCCAACTAGGCACTTACCATCATGCTTCTTTCCACACTTGGAACAAGTAGATCTAGTCACATAGGAACAACTACCATTACCTCAATGAGATTTAGGGTTGGACACCCTATCCTTGTTGAACCTTGGAGCATTAGAGGAACTTTGGTCTGAGAACCTTTGTTGGAACCTTGGTCGACCTTATCCATCAGACCTAGCATTGGAGAAGTTCCCATCACCGGTTCTAGCTTTTTTCACCTCTCTATTCTTTTTCTTGAGTTTTGACCCTCAATTTGTTGAGCGTACACCATAAGCCTTAAAATATCCATGTCATTATGGAGCATTTCCGTACCAAATTCTTCTTCAACCAAGTTAGACACACACGTCAAAAACCTACTCATTTCATCCCTCGAATCCGCCACCATGGCGGAGTATATTTGGACAATTGAGTAAATTTTAGGGAATACTCTTTCACGCTCATACTTCCTTGACAAAGGTTGATGAACTCTTCCACCTTAGCCTTTCTCGACTCTTGAGCATGAAATCTATCAAGAAATGCCGATTTGAACACTTCCCACTCTATGGGACCCGCTCCTACCGACCTATTGTTCCTTCATTGTTTATAGCACACTTGAGCAACATTTTTCAATTGATAAGCGTCCAACACCGCTTTCTGTACCGAAGTTACCCCCATGATATCAAGTATTTTGTAAACCTCATCCACAAATTCTTAAGGGTCCTCCTCCAGTTTGGAGCCATGAAATTCGGGAGGGTTCATTCTAGCAAAATCCATAAGCCTAGAAGCAGCCGAATTCACATTAGTATTAACTGGAGTCACAACTTCTCTATTGGCTTGAGTCGTCATGACTTGAGTCAACATTTGGATAGCAGTCCTAAACTCTGCATGGGTCACAATCTCAACCACGGGATCAACCAGAACTTGATTCTCTTGAGGAGGAGCTCCTTGATTCAAATTCTCTTCTTCCATCCTTCTTGTGTTAGCCTTTCATGTATTCACATCCTAAAGAAACAAGAGAAGGATTAGCAGAGGCACTTTATAGAATTAAAACTCTAAGGCACGACTTAAGAGTAATGAAAGAAGAGAAATTTCCTAAACATCTTATAGCCTCTCATTCATAAATGTGGCGCACTTCACACTTATAAACAAGATTCTACTAGACGTGGCTTATGAGACATCATCCTAGAATCATTCTAAAAAATTTTGCTATGATAACAAAGTTTGTAACTCAACAAGGGGTACCCCATAGATGTAACAAGGCACATAGAACTCCTAAAGGTACCATGTAAGACCCTTAGCATATCATAACATCAGTATAAAACAAGAAAGAGTAAAACACATTTCAAGTCTTAAGAAATTTTCATAAAAGAAAAGCAGAATTCTAGACTTGTCTCAATTAGCCATCTATTAGAATACTTGAATCAAATGAAAAGGGACACATCCCATACAACATAGTCCAAAAATGAAATGCTAGAAATGAATTATAAAAGCAACATTCATCCTCGAATCATGAGGACTCACTGAAAGCTAGGAAAATAGTTGAATTCAGGATTTGACCAAATGAAGATCACCTCAAAAGCCGGACCCTACACTTGGGAAAAATGTAGAAAATATGGGTTAGTACAAAAATGTACTAAGTATGATAGCCATGCACAAAAATAGTGAAGACATTACAAAAAGGACATTTTAGTTGAATGCATGCAATTTACTAATTTAAAACATCATTTTGAAGATAATGGAATAACATAAGTCATAAACATAATCAACCCATAGATCATCATTTCACAAGAGAAACATATCATAAATACCCTCAAATCCAACTTGCGCAATGCATGAATAAGATCCCATAATCCTACTCATACTAAGCAAAGCTTCATGAGAAAATATAATTCCTAATTCATGTTCTTGTTCATCCTATCATAATACAGAATAAGCCTTAACAGACATTGACCATGTGAGCTTAACATGGAATATGGTGTCTACCTTACACAAAAAATGGGTTGTTGAACTTGTCTAAGGTAGAACCATACTCTTAGCTTAGGTGGATCCACTAGATAAAGACATATGAGGGCACATAGATATGGGATTCAGGGATTGCTACTAGAAACCCGGCCTCTACTAATGGAAAAGCTTCCATCCCAAGAGATTCCTACTAGGAAAACCCCACCTCTACTAACGGGGAAGTCTCCCTGGGATAACCCAACCTCTACTAGCGGAAGAGCCTCCATCTCATATCAATATCTACTCGATGCTAAGAATTGATTCCCATATATTACATATTAATTCTTGACTTAAGTTCATATACGTGGAAGAATGTCTTGACACTCAATCCAACATAATTCATAATATAGCTCATATATTCAATAGGTGAGAATAGTCTTTCAACCTTAGAATCATCATATTGTGAGAAAACATTTCACATCATATTATATTCATAAATATGTTTGCAAATGAGGATATCTTCCAACAACACAACAACTAAATCATAATCATGATCACTTTACTCTCAAAGTGCTCTTAAAGCATGTATATAAGTCTCATAATCATGAATAATTCTCATACTTTGCCCTTCTAGGACTATAGATCACATTACATCAACACATCTAGAATTACTACATTAAACATGGATAATAACATAATTCAACTAGCTCAATTACTATAAGCATAATCTCATAACATTCTTCTATAATCAACAAACCCACATCACAAGACCATAACTGAGTAATATAGGGGTTTCATGGGTTCTTGGGGGAATTCAAGATAAAAACCATAGGAAATCATCAATTACTACATTATATATCAGAAATCAATCATTAGAGACTATCTTGAAAGGAACCCATGAGATTGAAGTCAAACCCTAACTTTTAGGGAAATCTAGTTTTTGAAATTGAATTTGGAGGGACTCCATATATGAATACTATCCATGGATGAAGGACTACCACACCTTAGTGTTGAACTTCTATGAATTTGAGTAGAAAACCTAGTTTCGTCAACCCTAGCTCCAACTACTTTCTTCCTCTTCTTTTCTGAGCTTTCTAGAGAGAGAAATTTTGTAGAAGATGAACTTTGGAAAAATATTTGGGTTTTGGAAAATAATGAGGTGAATGGGTGCATTTTAACTAAAAATGACTTATATAGGTGTATAAAACTAAGGCAAAACGACCTCACTTAATACCCAACTAAAAAGGAATTACCGAAAATAACCCTCACTTAAAGTGGGGTTCCCAGGGACTACGCCCATCTTCACGAGCCGTCAAGGGCACCACGGCCCCTGATGGTGCACGTGGTCCATTTTCCCCACAAGGTGAAGGCAGCCCCAAGAGCCTTCCCACGGGTCGTGGTCTTCACCATGAGCCGTGAAGTGGCTCGTGAAGGAGAGCCTTCTTGAGGCAGATTTCAGGGGCTCACTGCCTCACCACCACTGTAACGACCCAGAAAATGATAGAGTGAAACTAGAGCCTCACATGTGAGTTTGGAGTCGAGAACTTAATGAAATGATTATATTTGAATTTGACCCAAAAAGTTCTTAAAAATGTGCTTCGGAAGTTACCAGAAACTTGTTTAGCT
>JAJOOD010033822.1:0-23291 GCA_029582525.1 Solanum tacnaense | reverse complement strand
GATTGTTTATGATTGAATTAGTAGTGAATCATGTTATTATGAAGGAATTACATATTTTCTGTTTCTAACTCTAGTCTAATTGATGAAATTGAAATACTATGGGTTTATGCCTCGTGAAGGGAAATTAAGGATTGATACATGATCTTCTAGAATTGATGATATGTATAGTAATTGTTCAAGAATAAAAACATATGGACATGAATTGAATTATAACAAGGTATATGTGATGGATCATGAGTAGTAAGGCTTGAGATTGAACCTTTATAATGATATATAATTAGAATCACTTAAGAATGAAGCATGTGATTAGAATGCCTTGTAATCTAGGTTCAAAGGATGATTTGAAGAAGTAAAGCTATTGATAGTAAGGCTTATAGTTATGAATGTTGACTTCTAGGGTTTTGAAGGTAAAGATAATATGATGAATTATGTATGGTAAGGCCCTAAGAGGGAAGTTGACATGATGATGGTAAACTATTAGGTAGAGTTGTTATGGAAGGACCTTACACACCTAATCTACCTTATGTATGATTGAATGTATGAATTGATAGAGTCACTTGAATAGTGAAGGTATCCATGTCTAATATTAGAATTCTGGATATGATGATTGAATGAAAGACTTGAGCCTCATGGAGGTAAAGTATGAGATTTATGTATGTTTAATGAAATCTATGAAAATGCTTTGTGAACACTTTGAAAGTGAAGTGTCTATGATTATGATATGTTGTTGTGTTTTTGAAAGGATATTCTCAGATACACACTTATTAATTAATATGACATGATATGAAATGTTCTCTTACATAGAATTATTCTAGGTTGAAAGGTTTGCTCACCTAAAATAAATCTAAGTCCAAGGACTATGAAATGTGATAAGGCTTGGGGTGATTCCCCCAAAGACCTTTATATGAGAAGAATGTGAGGTGATTTCCCCTATTCCTAAGTTAGTATACATGACGTGATTACCCATGTCTTATGGTGAGGAGTGTGAGGTGACTACCCTTTATGTATATGACTCCTAAGGCAAGGCAAGAGGTGATTACCCATTAGCCTTTATGTTGATCATGGAGGCGAATACCTATGGTCTTTATTAAATTATGTGGAGGCGATTACCTATATCTTATTATGATGCACATGGAGGTGAATACCTATGATCCTTATAAAGTGATGTGGAGGTGAATACCTACATTACATCCTATTGTGAACATGGAGGCGAATACCTATGATTCTTTAAAATGAACATGGAGGCGAATACCTATGCTTCCTTAATATGTATTAACAATGAATTGTATGGATTGTAACTTAATAGGCCTTCCATGATATGTATGACAAAAGGTTATTCCCTTTGTCTATTTATGATGAGTTAAATATGAGATCAAAGAGATGATCAATATGTATGATGACCTAAAGTGACTTGCTTAGCATGGTTGGGATTATGGGGTCTTATACATGTATTGCACAAGCATTCATTAAGGTTACCTATGAAGTGTTCTATTATATGTTGTATTCTTAGCTTGGATTGGTGCAATAGTTGCCTTCCTTGATATGTTTGACTAAAGGTGAGAGATTTGCTTGTCTATGAGGATTAAAACTAAGGATGATATCCAATGATGGTAAGTATGATTATGATGACCTAAAAGTGATACTTAGTGTGGGTGAGATTATGGGGTCTTATCCATGCATTACACAAGTATGCTTTGAGGTTACTTGAGAAGTAAGTTCTCTTATGTTATGAAGATCTAAGGATTTACTATGCTTATGAACATGATGTATCTTTTATGGTTATGGATTATGCTTTATGTTGACTAATGTTTATATTATGTCTATGTTGGAGGTTATGCTAATGACTATGTTGTTATACTCTTATGATGTTATTCTAGCTATCATATTTAGTACATTTTTTACTAACGCTTACTCTTGCCTACATTCTTATCAAATGTAGGTTTCGGCGATCTTGAATTCCATTTCCTGACTAGGTTCATAGAATAGCAAGGAGTGGAAGACTTGGTGAGTCCTCATAGGATCGAAGATTTGATCACGCTTCCTTTATGCCTATCTTTTATGTTTTAGACTTTTGTATGGGCTGCGTCCCAAAGATTTATTCATGTTGTATTAGATGGTTTGAGAGAAAGTGTTATAGACTTCCGCTTGCTTTTATAAAAGACTTCGATTGTATTGAAAAATGTTTTAAATTTCTGCACTATTTTCTATTATCTTATGTTATGATATACTAAGAGGTTTGTATGAGGCTTTCTGGAGTCTTGTATGACGTGTCACATCTAGGGGTACCCCTGGGTCATGACAATCTTCCTCAATCTTTGACTCATAAAATTCCAGAGTTTCTATCCCAGCCTAAGTTAACAATTGAAAACCAAATCTAAGCTTCTCATTAGTCACATTACAACCGCAGGGTCAATTAGAGCCTGCGGAGGAGCTTGGGGAGGGGCTTCTTGATCCACATTGTCTTCCTCATTCTTTCTAATGTTAGCCCTTCCAGTTGTCATACCCTAAAAGCCATCGGACACAAATTAGGAGAAAGACATAATAGAGCCAAACTCTATCTCACGAGTTAGAGAATGGAAAAGTGAAGTTTCCTAAATATCTAATAGCATCTCATTCATAAATGTGGTGTGCTTCACACTTATGAACAAGACTCTACTAGATGTTGTTTGAGACGTCCTAGAACCATTCTAAACTTTGTGCTCTAATGTTAAGTTTTTCATGACCCAGGGGTACCCCCTAGATGTAACACGTTGTACAAGACTCCGAAAAGCCTCATACAATCCTCTTAGCATATCATAACATAAGAGAATAGAAAATGGTGCGGAAATTTAAAATATTTTCTCAATAAAATCAAAGTCTCATAAAACGAAACGGAAGTTTACTACACTTGTCTCAAACCATCTAATACTTGTAAAGAGTTAGGGTCACATCCCATACAAAAGTCTAAACATAAAAGAAAGACATAAAATTAAAGGTGATCAAGTCCTCGATGCTATGAGGACTCACTAAGTATTCACTTGCTTGCTTCTACTATGAACCTAGCCACGAAACTGGAAGTCAATATCGCCAAAGACTACATTTGATAAGAATGTAGGCAAGAGTATGCGTTAGTACAAAATGTATTATATATGATGGCTAGCATAAATCATAAACATAAGCATAATAGAGGCATTAGTCAACATAAGACATATACCAAAATCATAAGAGATAATAACATAAGTCATAAGCAAGAGAGACATCATAATAGGAGATAGGCTATAAGAATAAGAGATAACAACATAGTCATAGGCATAATCAATGCATCAAGTTGAACATAAAATAAGGGAAACACTTCATAAGTCACCTTAAGGAAAGCTTGTACAATGCATGGATAAGACCCCATAATCCCACCCATGCTAAGCAAGTCACTTTAGGCCCTCATTCATATTTATCATATCTTTTGATCTCACTCTTAGCTTATTTTCTCATAGACAAGGGAACATTCACCTTTAGTCAAACATATCAAGGAAAGCAACTATAGCAACATCCAAATTAGGCATACATCATACAAGTAGTCCTCATATCAAAACATACTTACAATACTTCCTTGAAGTATGCTTAGTTCATTATTCATATTCATATTCTTATTGTGGTAGTGGAAAAGCATAAGTCACAAGCATATTCATTACATAGATCATCATAACATAAGAGGAACATATCATAAATACCCTCAAAGCATACTTGTGCAATGAATGAATAAGACACATAAACCTCACTCATGCTAAGTAAAGCTCCTTGAGTAACCATAGTCATAAGGTTTCCATCTCATGAGACATACTTTGGGAACCCAGACTCAACTAGTGTAAAATCTTTCATTGGGAAGCCGGACTCAACTAGCGTAAAAGCTTCCCTCTCATATTCAATATCCACTCAGTGCTAAGCATTAATTCCTACGGAGTTCATATTAAGTCTTGACTTGAGTTCATATTCATGGAAGAATGTCTTGACACTCAATCCAACATAATTCATAAGATAGCTCATACATCATGCGTGAAACTAACCTTTCACCGTCCATGTCTTCATATAGATTCAATAGGTGAAAAAGTCTTTCAACCTTAGAATCATCATATTGTGAGAAAACCATTTACATCATATCATATTCATACATAGGTGTGTAAATGAGAATATCCTTTCAACAACACCCAACAAGATCATAATCATAATCACTTTACTCTCAAAGTGTTCTCTAAGTGTTCTTAAAGCATATACAAAAATCTCATAATCATGCATAATTTTCCTATTTTGCCCTTCAAGGATAAAGGATCATATTAAAACAGCACATCTAGAACTCACTACATTAGACATCGATATAATCATAATTCATGTCTACATGCTTTACATTTAAGCAATTCATATCTAGGTGCTCGAACCTCAAGCAATTCATAAAGCAATTCATCAGTCTTAGAAGATCACATCTAAGCCCTCAATTTCCCTTTTTCATGGCATAAAGTCCAATTATATTAATTTCTCCTTAGAATCTTAGTTTATCCAAGAATACATGTATAATCATACTAAAAACATGAAATTTCTTCATAAACAATCATAAACGACCATAAACAGTCATAATCCACTCTATTGGATCATAACCCATAATATTAGATGAAACCCTAGATTGACTTGGGGAAATCTTCTTCTAAATTGGGGAAAACACGGGGGCTTCATGTATGAAAGGAGTCCATGAATGAATAAGCCATCATATGTTGATTACAAAGCCTAGCAAGCTTGAAACAATGGAGTCTTGACTTGACCTAGCTTGACCCTCTTCTTCTTCTTCTTCTTCTTCTTTCTAGAGAGAGGATTTTTTTGAGAAGGAATTGGGTTTCTTTTGGGGGTTAAGAAATAATGATTTGGAATGACTTAATTAAGGGCCTAAATTCTTTATATAGGTTTTCTAAACTAGGGTAACACGACGTCACTTAATACTTAATTTGTCACGACCCGAGAGCACCCCCTGGTCTTAAAATGGCGTACTCGACCCCAAAGGGGTCTTATACAAGCCACATAGTCATTCATTGCATTCAATAATCAAAATAGTTCGGAATTAAAAACTTATATAAATCCAAAACACCAAAATACTCATTTAAACATCTTTCAAAGACAAAGCGAAAGACTAAGTCTCACATGGCCATCTTAACAATGTACTTGAAAACTAAAGTAGGGACACGGCCCATAACAATTGAAAACACTTGAATTGTCTATTACATGAATAAAAAGGAAACTTCAAAATGACACTTGTCCTCGGTCAATGAGGACATACCACTCATTGCCTTGGAGAAGACTCAATCCAAGCTCTTCAATCTAGATGGAAGCAATCACTTGACGAAACCTACACTTGTAGTTAAAAAGGTAGAAATATGGGTTAGCACACAAAAATGTACTAAGTATGATGACCATGCAAAAACATGCTTTAAAAGGGACATTTTTTTGTTAGAAACCATGCACTATGCCACTTTTTAGAAACATCATGTACAATAGCACAAAATACATACAAGACAAGTAACAACATCATACAAGTCATAATATCACACCTTCACAATATCAACATGGAAACCTTTACCTTCACCTTAGACCTTCACTTTTAAATGACCCTTATGCTATACCTTATGCAATGCATGGATGGTGTCCCATACCACCATCCACACCAAGGCACCACATTAAGGCCACCAAGAGTGAACTTACCATTCCTTCCTTTTCACCTTTGCACAATATCCATACAAAAGAGACATATCATTTCATAAGGCATGACAAGGTAAAATAACTCATAATATAACCCAAGTATAGTATACATATCATATTAAGCATTTAAGAGCCCACATTCTTTAACAACTTCATTTAGGAGACATTCAAGTCATAGCCATTAGGATTTAGAGAAACTCATTATGACCCTCTCAAAGCCTACTCGTGCAATGTATAGGTAGCATCCCATACTACTACCTACACTTTGTAGAACCTATCAAGGAACCACAATGAAATCTTATATAATGGGAAATAAGCATTAACCGACATAGACTATGAGAGCTTGTCATGGAATCTGGTGTCAAAAATCCCCACACCGTAAAGAGGTGGTCTACTTGCCTAAGGAAGACCAGTTCATATAGCTTAGGTAGATCCACTAGCTAGACCTATGTGGGCACATAGTTTATGGGATAAGGTAGACGATCATTGAAACTTATTCCTAACTTTAGGGGAGTTTCCATCTAACCAAATCCACTCGGTGCTTAGCCTACATTCCCATAGAATAGTTCATTACTTTGACATTATCACATATGAGAGGTGCCATTGGCCTACCGACTCCAATTCATTGATTAACATATGAAAGGGTGCCTTAAGCCTACCAATTCAAGGAACATTTAGGAAAGCTCATTAACTCCTTTTGAAAGGGTGCCATAGGCCTACCGGTTCAAGGCTCATCATTAACCTTCATTAGTGGAAGGGTGTCCTAGGCCTACCATTCCCAAGGTTCATTATTAACATATATGGAAGGGTGCCACTAGCCTACCGATCCAAGGATTCAATGATCAACAATACACTCATTTATACAAGAAGAGGATGCATAAGCTTTACCAATTCAAGATATACCATATATTGAAGAACCCTTCATATTCTATCATCAACATTAATAAGTGTCACATTGAGAAAATAACCTTTCAATAATAACACAATTACATTCAAAACATGATCACAATATCTTCATTGAACTCCCATTCATACATATAATATCATGATAACACTTCAACTTATCATACTATGCCTTCAAGGCCATGATCACAATGTTCATAATAAGGAAACACCTCCACCTTTCAAGTGGATCAATATACAAGGTAAGTAAACACCTCCACCTTTCAAGTGGATCAACAATTCATAAACAATTCTACTTTAACTTATAATTAGGTCACAACTTTCCCTTTCAAGGCCATGATTACAAATCATCAATACACCAAAAATTCACCATAATTAAGACATATATAATGATACAATCCAATAACCCAAAGCAATTAAGGCATATTTGAATCATAAGCTTTCATAATCATCAAACCCACTTCATAAAAGCACAATTTAGGAATTTAGAGAAATCATGGGTTCATGGAGTATTTTCAGAATATATCATCAATTAAACACAAATACAATCAATATATGACATTAGAAACCATTTGAAATCATTTGGAAGAAGAACCCATGAGATTGAGTAAAACCCTTAGTTTTCATGAATTTGAAAATCTTGAAAACATCTTTGAAATTGACTCTTGGGTGAAGACTAACCCTAGATAAAGGATAACCATACCTTTTACTAAGATTTCCCCATGAATTTTGATGAATAAATCTTTGAATCCAAACCCTAGTTCCCACTTCTTCTTCTTTCTTGAGTTTGAGAGAAAAATATTGAGAGAGAAAAACTTTGGGGGTTTTGATTTGGGTCTTGGAGAAATAAGGAGTAAATGAAGTGTTTTAAAACTTAAAACTATTTATATTTATGATATAAACCATTTTAAATCAATCCCATTTATTAAAACATTAAAACAAAATTACTTAAAAACCTTTAATTTGGGCAGCCCCGTCAGGGACCAAGGGCACTTTGACGGTCTGTGAAGGATGACCATGGCCTGTGGTGGTGCCCGTCCTCTAGGCATTAGCTCCATTTTGTGTCCAAGCCTCCACCAGGCCAAGTAAACTTCACGGCCACTTCTATGGGGGGTGGTCAAGATCACTGGTCGTGAAGTGGTCCGTGGAACATGGGCAATAGCTTGGCCAAGCTTCCTTGCTTTCCATGCCACCAAGTGACCTTCACGGCCACTTCTACAGACCGTGGTCAAGGCCACTAACCATGAAGTGGTCCGTGGTCATGAGGCAATGCTTGGCCAAGGTTGGGCAGCCTTGGCCTTTGTCTTAGGCGTTGCCCCCTTGGCTTGGCACAAGCCCTTACAAACCTTAACCAACATCAAAAGGGGCTTTTAACTATGGAGTCTAACACGTGCCTTGACGTTGACACCTAAACCAAAGCTCGGGACAACATTACACCACATCAAACCCCTTTCCAAACTCAAACACACACACATTAGGCTCTTGCTTAACCTATCATTTTCTGAGTCGTTACATAAATATTCCATAAAGTTCCATCAAGCCCTCACTTAACCATTTAAAACTACCCACTGACTCACCCACGAGACCCTGACCACGGGGCGTGGCCTGATGCACGGCCCGTGCTGGTTGGGCGTGGGTTGGTGTTTGCAAGTGGTCATCTCAACCTTGAGACTTACAACCCCATCCACGAGGCGTGGGTCCTGCTCATGGACACTCCCTTAGGCAGATTCTAAGAGAGGCTCACCCACACTACTCACCTATGGGGAGTGGCTCCCTCGACGGAGCGTGGATGGCCTCGTGGGTGGCACTATTTTTTGGCAGTCCTAGGGTCCTCCTCAAGGACCCATAGTTTGTCCTTGGGGGGTCATACCTTGATTTTTTAACACGAAAACCTCTATTTTAGGTATGGGGAGTTATGTTTACCACTCTAACCCTCATGTTAAGCTCTAGTCTAGCCTTCAGGGTGTTACAAATTCCCGTGAGCCCATGTCTAACCCATTTTTTCTAAAAATTAATGATTGAAAGTGGGTTTTAAACTACAAAAGGTGAATTATGGAATTATGCATTTTCTTATGGAATAGATGAGATATGATGTAGATTGATTGAGGCTAAAAGCACATATGTTGTTGTTGTGGTTAATTGTTGTGAAAGGATTTCTCACATAACTACCTCATGCATGAATGTGAAAGGTTTTCTCAGATAAATAATTCTAAAGTTGAAAGGTCTTCTCACCTAAAATGAGTCAAAGATAAGGAGATATTCTAATGAAACCTAGATTGGATCGGTCACTAGATTTTACCTTTCCATGGATGACATATGACTTAGACTGGATTGGCAAGATGACATGACCTTCCATGGATAATAAGAACAAGTTAAGAAAATGACTATTCTGTGGGATTTATTCTTCGCACCGAGAGGATATTGAGATGGAAGATCTCCCAAGTTGAGGTTGGGAATCTAGTAACAATCTCCTTATCCCTTACCTATGTGCCCCCATTGGATAATTGTCTAGATAGACATTAGCTAGTGGATCCACTTTAGCTCAGATTCATGGTTCTACCTTGATTAGTAGGACAACCCTTTTCGATGTGGGAGACACCGGGGGTCCATGTTATAACTCACATGGTCTCTATGTCGGTTAAGGCTACTTCCCACAATAATAATGAACTAAGGTTACTTCAAGAAGTATCTCACATGTGTACAAAAATGGTTTTATTTGCATTGATCATGATTTCGTTTTATGTTTTCTAACTCTCTTATCTTATGTTTGACTTGGTTTTTTCATATCATTAAAATGTCATTTTAGCCTGATTTCACACTTTTATGCGTTACTATCATACTTGGTACATATTTGTACTAACACATACTCTTGCCTACATTTCCTCAAATGTAGGGACCGACCTTACAAATTCACACATCCGTGGCTAGGGATCTCATATAGAAGATTCAAGATTAGTGAGTCCTGATGTTCCGAGGAACAAGCCTTTACTTCCTTTATGTCTTTATTCTTTAGTTTTGAATATGATGTATGGGTTATGTCCCAATTTCTTCTTATGTACTAGATGACTTTGACACGATGTTTAGACTTCCGCTTTTCTCTATAAAACTTTTATATGTTGAAACTATCTTTTAAATATATTAAACTCTATTATCTTATATGATGTATGCTAAGTGGCTTGTATGGGGCCTTTCAGAGTCTTTTACCACATGTCAAGTCTAGGGTGTACTTTGGGTCGTGACAAAACTCAAGGAAAGGGCAAGAGAGACCAAGAGGGCAATGACTGATAAGGGTGAATTTTCTCATTCTAGGTCTGGTAATAGATTTCCGGTCAAGATTCTTTAAATGTTTGAACTCCCAAGTTCAACAAAGATAAGGCGTCTAACCCTAACCCTCAAGAAAGTGATGGAAATGGATCTTTGGTGCTTACTTGCACAAGATGTGGCAAGAAACATGATGATAAATGTTTGGCCAGTACAGATAGTTGCTTTAATCATGGAAAGAGTGGTCATAAGATAAGAGATTCTACGTTTCTTTTTGCTAAGGGAAAGGATGGTAGGCAACTCATCCTTGTGGTTCTGATTCAAGTCCTTGAAGCAACATAGACTCTATGCTCTTCTGATTTGACAGGATCAAGAGGGTTCTCCGGATATTATGACCGGTATGTTGAGAATCTTTCACCTTGATGTTTGTGCCTTAATTGATTCGAGTGACACATTATCATTTGTTACCCTTTATGTGGCCATGAAAATTTATGTTGATCTCGAAATCTTTTCAAATCCCTTTCATGTCTCTACTCTCGTTGGTGATTCTATAATTACTAAGAGGATTTATAGAAATTGACATGTTTTTGTTTATCATAGATATGTTGATATTGTAGAGCTTGATATGTTTGATTTTGATGTTATTCTTCGGATAGATTGGCTCCATGCATGTTATTCTTCCATAGATTATAGGACCCGATTGGTCACCTTCAATGTTCTGAACAAACATAACATGTCATTGGTAGGGGATATTATGTTCTTAAGAGTCAGTTTATATCTTGCATAAAGGCTAGGCAGCTGATCTCTAAGGGTTGCATTTATCATCTTGTTTTGGTTAGGGATACAGATTCCAAAACCCCTACTTTTGAGTCAGTTATGATTGTAAATGAGTTTCTGGAAGTGTTTCCTAATGATCTTCCCAGTATTCTTCTCGAAAGAGTAATAGACTTCAGACTGACCATCTCCCTGATACGCAACCTATTTCTATTACTCCCTACCGAATGAACCTGGTAGAACTTAATAAATTAAAAAGATCAATTGAAGGATTTTCTAGATAAGAGTTTTATTAGACTAAGTATCTCTCTATGGGGTGCTCCAGTGTTGTTTGTTTGAAATAATGAGTGTTGCTTTTGAATGTACATTGATTATCAGCAATTGCATAAGGTTAACATAAATACTAGGTATCTTATTCCAAGGATATATGATTTATTTGATCAACTTGAAGAATCGAGTTACTTATCTAAGATTGACCTTAGGTCGGGTTATTACGGATTGAGGGTAAACGAAAGCGACATTCCAAAGATGGATTTTCAAACTCGATATGGTTACTATGAGTTTTTGGTGATGTCTTTTGGTTTGACTAATGCCCGAATGACATTTATGGATTTGATGAATAAAGTCTTCAAGCAATATCTGGATACATTTGTGATTGTGGTTATTGATGATATTTGATTTAGTCACAGAGCAGGGATGAGCATGTTGAACATTTGAGGATTGTGTTTCAAATTCTCAAGTATCAAGAGTTGTATGATAAGTTTAGAAAGTGTGAGTTTTGCTTGAGGTGGTATTATTGTCTTTGGCGAAGGTATTCAAGTCGATCCTATGAAAACTGAGGTGGTTAAGAATTGGCCTAGACCTTTGTCCGCTTTAGATATACGAAGTATCTTGGGTTTTGCTGATTATTATAAAATGTATTTGGAAGGATTTTCATCTATTGCTTTGCCTTTGACGACATTGAATCAAAATAAGGTGAAATTTCTATGGTCGGAAGCTTATGAGAAGAGTTTCTCAGAGTTGAAGGATAGACTTACTTCAGCCCTTATTTTTACATTACTGAAAGAATCGGATGGTTTTGTGGTATATTGTGATGCTTCATGGATTGGTCTTGTTTGTGGTTTGATGCAACATGGGAAAGTCATCGCCTATTCTTCAAGGCAATTGAAGATTCATGAAAAGAATTATTGTACCCATGATCTGGAATCAGCAGCGGTATTGTTCACACTAAAAATTTGGAGACATTAATTATATGGTGTTCATCTAGATGTGTTTACCGACCACACGAGTTTGAAGTATGTGTTCACTTTAAAAGATTTGAATATTCGCCAAAAGAGATGGCTTGAGCTATTGAATGATTATGACATGAGTATCCTATATCATCCCCATAAAGCAAATGTGGTAGAGGATGTTCTTAGTCGACAATAAATGGGAAGTGTTGCTCATGTAGAGGATGATAAGAAAGAGCTAAAATGTGATATTCATAGATTGGCCTGATTAGGTGTTCATTTTGTTGATTCTAGTAAAGGTGGTGTGGTTGTTCATAATGGATCAAAATCATCTTTTATATCGGATGTGAAAGCTAAGCAAGATCTTGATCCGGTATTAGTTGACAAGAAAAAGTATTTTCAAAAAAGGCCATTGAGGCTTTCACCCAAGGGAGCGATGGAGTCCTTTAATATAAAGGTCGATTATGTGTTTCGAATGTTAATTAGTCAGGCAATCATATTTTTACAGAAGCTCACAATTCTCAGTATTCTATTCACCTGGGGTCACCAAGATGTACAATGATTTGCAGGAAGTTTATTGGGGGAATGTGATGGGTAAGGATATTGCAGAATTTATGGCTAAATGTTCAAATTGTCAACAAGTGAAAGTTGAACATCAGATGCTGGGTGATTTGGCTCAAAACATTTATATCCCTGCATAGAAGTGGGAAGATTGTGTTATGGACTTCATTATTGGTTTACCTTGCACTTGTTGTCAGTTTATTCCATTTGGGTTATTGTAGATTGAATGATGAAATAAGCTCACTTCATTCCCATTGAGACTTAATTTTCAGTGGAAGAGTACGCCAACCTTTATATTCAAAAAATGATAAGGTTGCATGGAATGACCTTGTCCATTATCTCCGATCATTGTACTCAATTTACATCACAGTTTTGGAAGTCATTTAAAAAAGGTCTTGGTAATCAAATTAAACTTAGCACGACATTCCATCCTCAAACCATGGGCAAGCGGAGGGTATTATTCAGACATTAGATGATATCTTCAAAGCTTGTGTGATTGATTTCAAGGGTAATTGGGATGATCATTTGCCTTTGATTAAGTTTGCTTATAATAATATCTATCATTCTAGCATTGGAATGACTCTATTTGATTCTCTCTATGATAGAGGGTGTAGGTCTCCTAATTGTTGGTTTGAAGTTGGTGAGGTCGCTTTGATAGGGACCGAGTTGGTACACGAGGCTATGAAAAAGGTTTGACTCATTCGCAAAAGGTTGAACATGGCTTAAGTAAAAAAAGTCTTATGCCGATGTTAAAATGAAAGCGCTTGAGTTTGAAGTTAATGGTTGGTTCTAATTGAAAATTTTACCTATTAAGGGTGGGATGAGGTTTGGAATGAAGGGGAAGCTTAGTTCCTATTATGTAGGCCATATCTGATTAGGATTGATTGGTATTTGATTTGGGGTGAGTACCATGCTAGCTCAGACTATGCGTGTTGTTGCATTCTATGTGAATTAATAAGGTTATTATTTTTGTAACTAGTATGCTCAACCAAAGCCAAGGATTAGACTAGTGTTTCCTTAGATTTGCGATCCTTGTAGGCTTAGTTATCTCCAATGTATTTCAAAAGGACTAGATCCTTGTTGACTGGAGTAGCAGACTTGAGTCTGATAGTATGATCATTAGTTTAGGCGTTTCATATAATTTTAGATCTTCTACCTTCTTTCCCTGTCACTTCGGCTCCGATGTGTTATCGGAGGTTGTGTGCTTTCTCGGGATTGGAGCATTTCAAGGCATAGTGTCTTTTCATGATTCTTTATGAGTTGACGTCAATTCACGGTGACTTACTGCCTTCTTGAGATCCTCTTCAGAGTTGACATGCCTTCGGGTCACTCTTGCTAGCTTGCGACTTCCCCCCCTAGGAGTGGAATGGATGTCTTAGCAGCCTTGATATTTGAGACCCTATTCGGAGTCCACACTCTCCCGGGTCACTCTTGTTAGTTGTCCTGAGAGTGGACTGGTTGGCTGGGTCTCCTAGATTGATTGTCAATTTTTTCTAGTTAGGCTGGAGTGTGACTGAATATTGCGGTTACTTGGGATGGGAGATCAACTTTCGATTTATGGTACTCTTTTCTCAATAGACTAAACCATTTTGTGTAGTTGTAGAGCTTATGGGGTTCCATTAGGGTTTTATTTCAACCTACCCACGAGTGTACCTTCTGGACTTATAGGCGTCCAATTACATTTAGTTAATTTGTACTTAGATTTACTTTCGGTATGCTTGTCTGCTTTATTTAATGTGTGTTTTGACCTCTATTTGTGTCTAGATTCTATCTTTTCATATTTCTTTTATATTTATTGCTCATTCTGTCTATGATGCCTACTGAGTACCTTTGTTTTGGGACTCATGCTACACTTTACATCTTATTTCTGATGCAGGTGATAGTACCAACTACTAGTGATAATCGTTTGTGCCATCTTTTACAAATTTGGGAATCAGAGACGAGGGTGAGAACTTGCTGTCCTGGATCAGCCTATCTCCTTATGTCCATATGTTTAGCTAGTCTTTAGACTTTGAGACATCTTGTTGTGGTCCAGTTTTGGGATTTGTATTTTTATACTAGATAACTTTGTACTCATGAATTCCAGGTTCTGGGAGGGATTCTAGTATTTATATATCTTTGGGTTGCTACCATTTCTTTCTTATTTATGTTATTTAGTGTTATTTCTGTTTAGTTCTACCCTCATACTAATTACTTATCGTTTTGTGTATGGGTTGACTTATCTACTGGTGGGTTATAGTAGGTGACATCATGACCTAAACAACAAAGCATTGTTTTAAAAATTAGGAAAAGACCCAAAAGTCCTTTGAAATATTTATTGAACCTCATCTACGGTCCGTAGGTCCTTCTACGGACCATACTGGTCAACCGCAGAAAGATTCAGAAACCTCTTTATTTAACCAACTTTTGACGTAACCTATGTACGGATCGTAGGTTATCCTACGGTTCGTACATACCAACCGTGGAAACAACTTTGACCCTCAAAATTTAACTAAGTTGTGATTGACCTACGAGACCTATTTACGACTCATACAATGGTTGACAGACTGTCCTGGTGAACCGTAACAGGGGTACTGTGACTTGATGTTAGAAAATTACTTTCCCATTTACTATAGTTTCTATCTACAGCCCGTAGAAGCATCTATGTTGCATAGATTGGACTCGTAAATAAAGACTTCAGCCCAGAAAAAATATTTTCACCCTTTTCAAAATTTTGATGTGTTACAATATCTCCCCCTTGGGAACATTGGTGCTCGAATGGGACTCAAGGCAACACAAAGATAGTAGGGGAGTAAATCTAACAACCCAAAGAGAAGGCAACTTCATCAATAACACATAATCAAGGAGGAACATCAACTCCAAGCTAAAACATATTCAAAACATCATTTCATAAGGTACACATGTGATTCATACTTAAACGTACATAATCATGAAGAAATCAATCAAAGCTAAATCAAAATCTCAAAAGCAAGTTTTCATGAGCATGTATGCATGAGGAAACCTGAGAATGAATAGGACATAGTGATGGACCATGAGGAATTGAATATCTCAAGCTAAAGTAAGATTGGAGGGAAAGAGATGGGGATAATGGGACATCATATTGGCCTTGGCCTCACAAGTAGCACTCTCAACCCTTTGATTCCTCCACAACACTTATACAGATGCAACTTTCTTATTCCTTAACTTCTTGACTTGCCGGTCCAAAATTTCAACCGTAACTTCTTCATAAGAAAGACTCTCCTTTATACCAAGACTCTCTAATGGTACTATGGATGCTGGATTACCAACACATTTCTTCAACAAGAAGACATGGAAAACCGGATGCACCGATGCTAAATCATTAGGCAAATCAAGTTCATAAGAAACTTTACTAATACGCCTCAAAATGTGATATGTGCCCACATAACGGGGACTAAGCTTCCCTTTATTACCAAACCTCATGACACCTTTCATGAGTGAAATTTTCAAGTAGACACAATCATCTATCTCAAACTACTGATCTCTTTTTCTAACATCAGCATATGACTTTTGTCGACTTTGAGCTATTTTCAATCCTTCTCTAATAAGCTGAACATTCTCCATAGCCTCATACCATTTTGGGACCTATCGAAGCAATCTCACCAAATTTAAACCAACCTATAGGATATCTACACTTTCTACCATAAAGAGCCTCAAATGGAGCCATACCAATGCTCAAATGATAGTTATTATTATAGGCAAACTAAATCAAAGGAAAATGATCATCCCAATTTCCCTTGAAGTCAATCAAACAAGATTTCAACATATCTTAGTTTGGATAGTATGCTCTGCTTTCATGTCGGTTTAATGATGAAAGGTTCTACTAAGCTTAAAACGAGTACCAAGGTCCTTTTGGAAAGATTTACAAAGCTGAGAACTGATGATCAGAGATAATGGATAGGGGCACTCCATGTAACCTGACCATTTCCCTCAAGTACAACTTAGAATAGTCTTCCACGAATAAAAAACCTTGATGGGAATGAAATGAACCAATTTCGTCATACGATCTACTATAATCCAAATCGAGTCATGTTGCCGTCGGGTGCGGGGTAAACCAAAAAAGTCCATATTCATATCTTCCCACTTCCAAGTGGGAATGTATCTTGGGACAATCCTCCCAGATTTTGATGTTCAACTTTCACTTGTTCACAATTAGAACACTTAGCCATGAATTCTGCTATATCCTTCTTCATCCCATTCAACCAATAGACCTCCCGTAAATCATGGTATATCTTGGTAGCTCCCAGGAGAATGGAATATCAAGAACTATGGGCTTCCAATATAATTTTCTGCCTCAAATTGTAACACCTTAGATTCTAAAAGAGACAAAGTGCAGATTTTCAGAAGTTGCAGGGACCACCAATGGAGGCCACCTACGGACCATAGGTTGACCCACAGATCGTAGGTGGGGTCTGTCGTTGGCCACCTGCAACCCCCTCCCCAGAACCCCAGAAAAATCCAGGTATGTCTGTACCCATGCCAGGACCTACGGACTGTAGGTCAGACCCCCCAAATGCCAGTCTTTGAAGCCAATCGACGACCGACCAGGATAGATGCTAGGTCAGTCGACGGTCCGTCGGTCAGTCCTATCGTTGGCCCCTCAAGTTTTTAAGTCTGGGGTTGTTTGGTCTTTTCCTCTATGCGTTGGACACCTAAACTATGTCATTTTTGCCAGTTTAGGCCTATTAAACTTACCCTAGCCAAATGATTCTCCAAAATTCATCCAGTTAGAACGGAAAAAGGATAAGGCAGTAGACCAAACCCTCTCTAAGAACACAACATGTTTTCTTCAGTTCCTGCCTCAAAATCGAAAAATTTATCCATCGAATTCATCACCATGTATGTGGGATTTCACTGGTGGATTCCTTTCATCCACTAGGTCCCTAGATTTTAGTAAAAAAAATTATTCCCTAAATATTGCTTAGACCTAGGGTTTCTAGAATTTCAGATTACTGTTGTGATTTAGTTGTTAGGGTATTCTTAATCATATTATCATGTTTTTGTAACATGTTTCTTAGTTTCTTTCATGAAATTCAGAACGCTAGTGGTGTAGATTCGTTTAGTTCATTAATTATACTAGCTAGGACAGATAAACATATATACATGCCTCAATTTTGAGAAGTTTCATTATCTGTACTTAATGTTTCATTTTCAGTTAGCATGTCAAAATATTGATCTATCTAGTATATTTCAGTTATGTTGTATTGTACACATTTCTAGTTGGGAGTAGGCTTAGACCGAGTTGGACTAGTGTCATCCACTTTCATAGTCCTAGAACTACGTGCCCTCAAAGGTTTAAAAGTCTCCTCTGTGGGCATCCATTTTTGTGATCACGCCAGCATGCCTCTATACCCCTGTCAATGTATATTGGGTCATCTCGATGGGACATATACATCGGACTCCACGGTTAGCTCACGTGGTTTTATGTCGGTTACTAGTAGCTAGAACTGTCAGACTCTAGTGCATTGACCAGGTTACCAGTTATATTTCAGTATTCAGTTTCAACATGTTATGTACTTGGTCATTGCATTCAGTTTAGTTCACTTTAAGTATATCTCAGTATCTTTATCATGTTCATATTATCTCATTGCTCAATATGCTTTGTTCAGTTATATATATTTGTTCAGCTTTATCCTATCCAGCATGCTCAGTACCTATCAAGTACTGATGCATACTCTGCGCTACATCTTTTCGTGATGTAGGTTCAGGTCCTCAACATTTATATCACGTGTAAATCAGTTCCCGATCCTACTCAACAATATGAGTGGTGAGTCCTCATTCTTTGATGATGACAGACATGTTCCTTTACATTCACTCTTTCAATTTAGTTTCAGTTTTGCTAGAATATCCTAGTATCTCTAGTCAGTTAGAGGCTTATTTTAAACATATTTAGATTCAACTTTAGTTTTTGAGTTATAGTGTAGTGTTATTAACTCTTATTCAGTATTTATATCCAGACAGTTTGGGTATTCCCCATCATTTCAGTTTATCTCATGTTTTAAGCATCATCATAGTGTCTCTTATTTCATAAAATGTGTGTATGCTTATGATATGCTAGTTCAGCGTTAGCTTTGGGTCACTCGTGATCCTAGGTCCTGTGTTTACTTCAAAGGGGTAACCTCGGGGTGTGACAAACTTTGTATCAGAGCATTATGTTTAAGAGTCCAAGGATCTCTAAAAACCACACTAAGTAGAGTCCCTTTCAGGAGTGTGAAGCCCACCACACCTATGAGGGGGAGTCTACTAAGTTTTTTAGGAAAAACTTCACTTTCTTGTTATTCTCATTGTGCGTTGGTATGATCTCATTTCTAAATCGACGTTATGTGTTTCAGATCATGCCTCCTCGTATAACCTACGCAAGGAATGTTAATTCCCACAACACTGATGTAGTTCCTCCAGTCGCAGACTATAGATTTCAAACATAGAGTTTCAGAATGTTATCCAGCTTTTGGCTGAGAGTGTAGCCAACCAGAACAATCAGTAGGTTACAGTTCTTGCAAATCCTAGTGGCGGATCAGTGGTAGCTAGGGTCCCTTATTTTGTTAGGATGAATCTGCCTGAGTTTCTAGGGTCACAAGTTGGTGAAGACCCCTAGAACTTTATTGATGAGGTCAAGAAGATCTTTGGAGTGATGTAAGTGACTGGAAATAATAGGGTAGAGTTGGTGTCCTACCAGCTCAAGGATATGGCTCACATATGGTTCACGTAGTGGAAAGAAAACATGGGTGAGAATGCAGCTCCTGTGCTTTTGGGAGTGTTTTACCGGAGCTTTTCTGGATAGGTTCTTTCCAAGAAAGTTGAGAGAGGCTAAGGCTTAGGAATTTATGAATTTGAGACAAGGTTCTATTTCTATCCAAGAGTACAGACTTAAGTTCACCCAGCTCTCTAGGTATGCCCCACATATGGTTGCTCATCCCAGGGCACAAATGAGTATGTTCCTATTTGGGGTATCTGACTTGGTGAAGACATAGTGCAGAAATGCTATGTTGTTGGAGGATATGAGTATCTTTAGGCTTATGACTCATGCTCAGCAAGTTGAGGGTGATAAGCTTAGGGAATAGGCTAAGGACAACAAGAAGGCTAGGAAAGGCAACTATGATTTCTCTCAGCAGAAATCAAGTGGTGGAAATCGCTCGCAGTTTTAGCAACGGTCTTTAGCTCCAGCACCTTTATCAGCTAGTGCTCCGTCCCCCAGGTCTCGACGGGATCAGAAAGGTAGGGCATCAGGCTCTAAATCTCAAGGGAGTGTTTTAGGTAACATGACCTAACCAACTTTTCCAAAGTGTGGTAAGAACCATCCGGGCGAGTGTCCTGCAGGCAAGGATAGATGTTTTGGTTATGGTCAGACTGGCCACATGTTAAGGTATTGCGCTTCTTCTTAACAGGGAGAAGGAGGTAACAATAGTAGGGCTCAGTCTACATCTTCAGCATCACTAGCAGGTCGGCCAACTCAGCAAGGTACTTCATCTGGTACAGGTGGCGGTCAGCACCAGAATAAGTTGTATGCTCTCCAGGCTTGCCAGGACCAGGTAAATTCTCCTGATGTGGTCACTGATACATTATGAGTCTTTCATTTAGAAGTTTATGCTTTGTTATATCCAGGGCTACTCTTATATTTGTAACTCCTTATATAGCAATGCACTTCAGTGTCAATCTAGAAACTCTCTCCGAACCCTTCTCAGTCTCTACTCCAATTGGTGACCGAGTTATAACTAGATGGTATACAAAAATTGCCCTGTCACAGTCTCTCGAAAAGTCACCTCAGCATATTTTGTAGAGTTAGAAATGGTAGATTTTGATGTCATTCTAGGAATGGATTGAATACATTCTTGGTATGCCTTAGTCGATTATAGATCTAGGATCGTTCATTTTCAGTTTCCAAGTGAACCAGTCTTAGAATGGAAGGTTAGTAGCTCAGTGCCTATGGGTCGATTCATTTCCTACCTTAAGGCCAGAAGGATAATTTCCAAGGGGTATATCTACCATCTAGTTTGGGTTAAAGATTCTATCTCTAAAACCCCAAATCTTGAGTCAGTTACAATAGTAAATGAGTTTGCAGAAGTTTTTCCAGAAGATCTTCTTGATGTTCCTCCCGAAAGGGAAATCGACTTCAGAATAGATATCCTTCTAGATACCCATCCTATTTATATTCATCCTTACAGAATGGCTCTAGCACATCTTAGGGAATCGAAAAAGCAGTTGAAAGACCTTCTAGATAAGGGCTTCATCAGGCGTAGTATCTTTCAATGAGGTGCACCAATGTTGTTTGTGAAAAACAAAGATGGTTATCTCAGGATGTGCATTGACTACTGGTAGTTGAACAAATTCAGAATCAAGAATAAGTACCTTATCCCAAGGATTGAGGAATTGTTCGACCAACTTCAAGGTGCTAGTCATTTTTTGAAAAATATACCTCAGATTCGGCTATCATCAACTACTATTCAGAGATAGTGACATCCCAAAAATAGCCTTTAGAACTGATATAGTCATTATGAATTTGTAGTTATGTCTTTTGGACTAACCAATGCTCTTGCAACTTTCATGGATTTAGAATTGTTCGTTATCGTCTTTATTGAAGATATCCTCATTTATGCTAGAAATGAGGAAGAACATGCGACTCATTTGAGGGTTGTCCTGCAAACTATTAAAGATCATTAGTTATTCTCTAAGTTCAACAAATGTGAGTTTTGATTACAATCAGTTACTTTCCTAGGTCATATAGTGTCTAGCGAAGGAATCTATGTGGATTCTCAGAAAATAAAGGCAGTGAAGAAATGGCCCAGACCCACCTCTCCTACATATATAAGAAGTTTCATGGGTTTGGTTGGCTATTAAATACAGTTTGTGGAAGGATTTCAATCCATAGCTTCTTCATTGACTAAGTTTACTCAGAAAATGGTTAAGTTTCAGTGGTCAGATGAGTGTCAGAAGAGCTTCTCAGAACTGAAAACTATGTTGACTACAACTCATATTTTGACTCTACCAGAGGGTTTAGATGGTTATGTGGTCTATTGTGATGCATCCAGAGTCGTCCTAGGTTGTGTGCTAATGCAACGAGGTAAGGTGATAGATTATGCTTCTAGACAACTTAATGTTCATAAGAAGAACTATCCGACTCATGACCTCTAGCTTGCAGCCATAATATTTTCGCTAAAAATTTGGAGACATTACTTGTAAGGTGTTCACGTAGATGTGTTCACAGACCATATTCAGTATGTGTTCACCCAGAAAGAGTTGAATCTTCGCCTAAGGATGTCACGCCCCAAAGCTAACCCCAAGAAGCGGACACGCGACCTAGGATCACGAATGACCCCAAGCTAACCCTAATGGTAATAAGCATACTAAATAAACTGAAGTAAAGAAAAGACTATACGGAAGCTAAATCATAAGATAAATTGAAATGATAGGAAATACCTATACACTGTGAATATATGAAATTGAGAGTTTAAACAACAACTGAAAAGTCAAACTCTAACTCTATAGTTGAATCTAACTATGTTTGAAAATAGCCTCTACTGACTAGAAATGCTGGGACATGCCCCAGCTAAATCTAGCAAAACTAAAACTAAAACTAAAAGCAAGGAAAGACAGTCATACTAATCGTCCTCGAAGAATGATAACTCACCACTGATGATGTTGAACTGGAGATCGAGAACCGATCTATGAGTGATCTGGAAACTGAGGACCTGAACCTACATCACGAGAAGATATATGTAACTACCCTCAAAATAAAGTAGGATAAAGTAGAGCCTCACATGGAATTTATGCATTAATAACTTGTCAAAATAATGAAGAATAGCCTTTTAAGTCAGTTTGAAAGAGTTTGGAATTCAAACGTCAAGGGACCACCAAGACGTTCAGAAACTAGTCTTTTACGTGTTGGTGTGTTCTAGTATGTTGTTCATGTTTTTATGTGTTATTTGGAGTCTAAAATCAGTGGAGGTGATCCTAGTGTCTTCATATATGTTCATAGGGTCAAAACGTTCGAATACGACACCCCAGGGGCCACCCTAGGGGTCCCCGAGGAGGACCCCAACTTGGCCAAGTAAGCTGCCAAGGCAGCTTGACATTGCTCATGGAGGGAGCATGTCCGCGTCGCGGACTAGATCCACCATAGGCCAAAGTTTTGGTCCGCGTCGCGGACTCCACTGTCTCGAAATTTAATTTCTAGAAACTTGCTGGAACACCTCCGCATCGCGAACTTGTTTCCCGATGAAATCTGCGAAAATAAAACTCAAGTTTGACTTATTTAAAAAGGTCCAACTTCCAACTAAGTGAGGGGTATTTTGGGTACTTTGGGAAATTATTATAAACGGCTATTATACCTATTTTAGGGTATTTTAAGTTGGTTAAAATGCCAAATCCTAAAATTAGACCCCATTCTTCAAATTGACCCTTCCCTCTCAAAATAGATTCTCTCAAAAACTCCATTGAAGACCTTGATGAATCTCAAGCTAGAAGATGGGTTTTCAACTAATTTCTTCTTCAATTTCATGGGTCTTCCATAATTAAGGTATGGTGACTCTTGATCCTTGAATAACCTCTCATTCAAGGAGTTCTATCAAAGATTTTCAAAAGTGATTCAAAGACAAAAATTCCCAGTTTTCAATATAAACATGGGTTCCTTGTCAAACGATTTTCTAAATCATTCTATTGATGAATTCATGTGGAATTAAGGTTTTTAAGATAATTTTTCAAAGGAATTCTTGAAGAACCCATGATCCCCAAATTTTCAAAAATTGGCCTATGATGTGGGTCTTTGTGAATATGATCTCTATTGATGAAATTATGTTTAGATTAGATTGTATTGATGTTTCCTATGATTATATA
>JAJOOD010033821.1:0-22258 GCA_029582525.1 Solanum tacnaense | reverse complement strand
CCCTGAATAAGAATATGAAGTCGAATTTCCGAAATCATGCACGGATTTTGAGATATATGGAAATTACAATTATAGGTGTTTCCGAAGCACATTTTCGGGCATTTTTGGGGTCGTTTCAGTTACAATATCCCCCACTTAGGAGCATTTATCCTCGAATGACACTTTAAACACATTAAGGGGTTAACGATTCAAGACTAGCAGCCCATTATGAATGCAACAACATAAACAATGCACAAAACTAGGAAGAAACATCAACTCCACATCAATAATCTCAATACACATAAGAAAGTGGGAACTGCATCTACAAACTCATTATGCATCAAAACTGTAACATTTCTCATTTCATTGGAGGCATTACCTTCTCCAACTCAAATCATACTCATCATAACATCATTAGGCACAATATGCAAATACTCTCAAAAGCACATTAGGTATGATCAATAATTCACCGCATGAAGCATATAGACAACTTATACCAAATGCACATTAACATGAGGAACATAAATCATGAAAACTTATTTTCTCATTTAACAAAAAATCAACTAGAACATGCATAACATAAAGAGACCATGGAAACAGATTATCACACATGACTACAAAACATGAAACAAGTTATAAGGAACTTTTGGTCTCAAGCTTGAATCGGAATAAAAGGACAGAGATAAGGATATCAACACTCTCAACAACCTTACTATACAACATACTATCCCCCACTTAGGAGAAAACCCAAATAAGGCTAACATGAAAACATCATAAAGAGCTCATCACAACAAAAAGGACCTATAACTTACCGGTACATTCATCCGTCTTAGCTCCTTTGCCCTCTTTTGCTTGAAGTGCAGAAAAATGGTTCTTCTTTGGAGGATCAAGATCCGGGCCATTAAAAGAAGCTTGGTTGGCCTCCCTTCCTCTAGCCGTAAGAGTAGGACAATCTTTCACTTGGTGGTCAAGCTTCCCACATCCTTAGTACCCACTAGTACCGGCTAGACACTTCCCATGATGCTTCTTCCCACAATTGTGACAAGTAGGTTTAGCAAAAGGAGGTCCACTAACTCTCTCTAGGTTAACCTTAGGAGCACTTGAAGAATCTTGGTTTGGACTCTTTTTCAACCTAGTTGACCTTCCTCATCGGATCTACCGCTCTTCTACTCCCTATTCTTCCTCTTAAGTTTTGACTCCTCAATAGATTGAGCATACACCATAAGCCTAGAAATTTTCATATTATTATGGAGCATCTCCGTACGACACTCTTCCTCAACTAGGTCGGATATACTTGTCACAAACCTACTCATCTCATCCTTAGGGTTAGACACAAAGGATGGATCCTACTTAGACAAGAGAGTAAATTTCAAGGAATACTCCACATGCTACCTTGACTAAGGTTTATAAACTCGTCAACCTTACACTTCCTCTTATCACAGGGAAAGTACCTACCAAGGAATGCTCCCTTAAACTCCTGCCATTCTATAGGACCTTCTAAAGGCCTATTGCTCTTCCATTTAGTGAACCACACTTAGGACACATCTTTCAATTGATTGGAAGCCAACTCTGCTTTCTCCCAAGAAGATACCCCCATAGTATTGACTATCTTATAAACTTCATCTAAGAATTCTTGGGGATCCTCTCATACGTTAGAGTCAAGAAATATAGGAGGATTCATCCTCACAAAGTCTCTCAACCTTGAGGCCATGGTACTCTCATTAGCATTCACCTTAGGCCCCACATCGCGTTTTAATTGAGCCGTAATAGCTTGGGTTAAGGTTAGAAAAGCCGACCTAATGTCTTCATTGGTCATGGCCGGGGGATCCATCAGAACTTGGTTGCCTTGAGGAACTTGGCCACCTTGAGGGCCCTGGTCACCTTGGGGAGGAACTCCCTCATTCATAATCACCTCTTCCACTCTCTTTGCGGTAGTCTTTCTCATATTCATATCCTATAAACACATGAGAAGGATTAGGAAAAGGACACTTATAGACTAAACTCTAAGGCACGACTTCGAGAATAATGAAAGAAGTGTAACTTCCTGACGTCCTATAGTCTCTCGCTCATAGATGTGTTGCAACTCACACCGATGAACAAGACTCTAATAGACATGGCTTGTGAGACATCAACCCTAAAGACCATTCCAGAAACCTTGTGTTCTAATACCATGTTTATCATGACCCAAGGCTAGTCCATTGATGCGACACATCGTACTCGACCCCAAAGTGGTCTTATACAAGCCTCCTAGCTCATTCATTGCATAGATAATATAGATAATACGAAATTAAAACGTTTTATTTAAAACCATACAATCTAAAACTCAAAAACATTCAAACACAAGCGGAAGTCTATATCTCACATGACCATCTTAGACCCAATCTTGAACAAAAGTAGGGACAAGAACCTTTACAATCGAAAAGACTACTAAATGTCTATTACATGAAGAATGAAACATAGTCCTCAAATCCATGAGAACATACCAAGTCTTGGAAGAATCTCAATACAAGCTTCAACTATGGTAAGCAAATCACTTGCCGGAACGTACACTTGTAGTAAAACATAGAAGAAGAATGGGTTAGGACAATTAAGTACTAAGTATGATAGCAGTGCAAAAATATGCTTAAAAATGGCATTTGTTTGAACGTCATGATATATTCCATTGTGGTAAAACTTCATTAACGTTGATAAAAAAGGCATAATATGGTCATAAGGAATATACAAGTCACATTTTAACAATTGAGCAAAAGCAACATATAAACCTTTACCTTCACGTTAAGCCTTCACCTTAAGTAACCCTCAAGTTATACCTTGTGCAATACATGGATAGCGTCCCAAACCAGCACCCACACTAAGGTACCACCCTATGGTCACCATAAGTGAACTTACCATTAATCCTTTCCACCTTTACACCATCAATCATATAAGAGACATAAACATTACATGAATCAAATCATCACATTAAGACCAACATCTAAGACAACTCTAAGTTATACTTGTGCAATGTGTAAGTAGCATCCCATATTACTACTCACACTAAATACTCCTTTGAAGTCACCATAGACAAGGCACATTAATATACAATAAGTCATGACAAGGATGTAACTCATAATACAATCCAAGTATAGCTTGCATCTTTACATTTAAGCATTTAAGCCAGCATTCTTTATTTACTTCATTAAGGACACATTCATGCATTTAGAGGACTTTCACACATTTAGTTATTAAGAATTAGAGAACTCACTACAACCCACTCAAAGCCTACTCGTGCAATGTGTAGATACCATCCCATACTACTACCCACACTTTGTACTACCTATCAAGTAATTAGATTGCACATCTCACGTGATGGGAATAAGCGTTTAACCGACATAGACCACGTTAGCTTGACATGGAATCCGGTGTCATGAAACCCCACACCGTAAGAGTTGGTCTACTTGCCTAAAGAAGACCGGTTCATCTAGCTTATGTGGATCCACTAGCTCGGACCTATGAAGGGTCATAATTATGGGATATGAAAGATGTTCATGGAAATCTGGCCTAACGTTAGGAGAACCTACATTACCATAGAGTAGTTTCATTTACGTTACATTAGTGTACTTGTACGGGCCACAAACATTAGGCCTATTGACCCAAAGTACTTTACCTAAGAAAGGGCCACCACCAATAGCCCTACCGTTTGAAGGTACATTTAAGGATAGCTCATTGACTTTCATAGAGAGAGCCACCACCATTAGGTCTACCATCTCTAGGTTCATCATTTCACACAAGAAGGAGGACACCCCCATTAGGTCTACCGCTTCAAGGTTTAACATCACACATAAGGAAGGGCCACCACCATAAGGTCTACCAGTCAAAGGTTTATCATCACATTTGTTCCTAGACTCCTAATGAAAGGACACCAACATTAGGTCTACCAATCAAAGGTTTAGCCTAGAATACTTCATTATTCATTCATTTATAGAAAGGCTACTAACATTAGGTCTACCAATTCTAGACATTCATTTATGAAAAGGCTACCAACATTAGGTCTACCAATTCAAGACATTAAGACATTAAGTCAACATACATTGACTATACAAGAAAAGGATGCACAAGCCTACCAATTCTAGATTCAACCTTCACATTACTTTCATAATCATTCATGAGTGTCAATTGAGAATATACTATTAACAACAACACACTTACATTCTATACATGTTCATCATTCTATCATTGAAATCACATGCATATCCTTCACACCATAATCATACATAGTAATTAAACACCTCCACCTTTCACGGGGATAAATATCTCTAACACAATTCTAATTCAATATGCAATTAGGTCATAACTTGCCCCTTTCAAGGCCATGAATTCACCTTAACCAACAAAGTGTTCATTAATAAAATTAGGCATGAATAGTGATACAATTCAACAATCTATATCAATTTAGGCCTAATCCATTAACATTCATTCATGATCAACAAACCCACTTCATAAAGGCACAATTTAGGAATTCAGAGAATTCATGGGTTCATAGAGTATTTTCATCATAAATCATAAATTAAACACTAATAAAATCATAATTTGTCATTAGAAACCATTTGAAAAAGTTTGATGAAAGAACCCATGAGATTCAGTGAAACCCTAGAGTTTTCATACTTCGAAATCACCTTTGAATTGGCTCCTTGAATGGAAAATAAGACAAGGATAAAGACTACCATACCTTTCTATTGATTCCCCAAGAATATTCTTTGAAAACCTTGAAGATTTGACCTTGAGAGCTTGAATTCTTCACCTCCAATTGAGGTTTCTAGAGAGAGGAGAGAGGTTTTGATTTTGGGTTTTGAAGTAATGAGATGAAAAATAGAGTTTAATACTTTTAATACTCTTAAAATACCATAAATAACTTAAAATAACTGTCCAAAAACTTAACCAACCAAGGGAGGACTTTACCAAACCACATTTGGCTTGGCCGAGTCTTGACAGCACACACAGGTGCAAATGATAACTCCCCCATCCATAGACCATGGATGGGTTGACACCCCATGCTGTCATATCGTGGTTTAGATCAGAGACATGGTTTTGGGGGCCTTGACCTACAGAGGCCTTTCACGGGGCATGGTCCCCTTCCGTAGGTCACCAAACTTTTGGGCAGTCTTGGTTTTCCCTCGGATCTTGGGAGTTAAGCTTAGGTTCCTCCTCAAGGACCCCTAGGGTGGTCCATGGGGAGTCGTACGCTGACTTTTAACACCTAAGCCCCTCAACCATAGCTCGGGACAACATAGAACAACATGAAACCTCACTCAAACCTCACATCAACTAAAACACACACACGTTAGCCTCTAGTTTCACTTATTCATTTTATGGGTCGTAACATTAAGACTATTGGGCCTTGGGTGTCCATTTTCCCCTTTTCTTGTACTAAACTTGGGCCATATTACTTCAAGTAGGTGGTAGTGTACTTGGCCCAATTACATGGTCAAACGAGTCTTAGTAGGTGATGCACCTACTTGGTCCTTAGGGGTGGTCAATAAGTCTAAGTAGGTGATGCACCTACTCGTCACCTACTAGCTTAATTATGTCTAGCAAGCAACTCACTTATTTTATTTCATTTCCTAAATCATACTTCCTTTTGCTTTAACTTAACACTTCACCTTAAACTTTTAGCTCAAATACGACCTTACTACTCAAGTTGAAATGCTTTTATTGGAGTTGACTTTGAGTGTACATGTTGAAACGTGCAAGGCAAACAACACCTTCAAATTTATTTTAAACCATAACTACTCATCTAAAAAACATGGTCTCTTACCTATACCATAAAGCTATGTCAAGTGACATATGAATAAAAGTAGCATATGGAGAATACAGGGCGTTACACAAACCTTCTATATTAACCGGCTAAACCCAAGAAACTTCTAATATCCGAAAGAGTTAGAGGTCTAGGACAACTCTTGACCACATCCGTCTTCTTAGGATCTACCTCAATACCCTTACTTGCAATAATATGGTCAAGGAAAGCTACATATCTTGGCCAAAAGTCACATTTCCTAAACTTTGCAAAAAGTTGTCGGTCCTTAATAATTTTCAACACGATCCTCAAATGATTAATATGCTCATTCTCACATCTCGAATAAACTAATATGTCATCAATGAACACAATCAGAAACATGTCCAGGTATTGTCTAAACGCCCTATTTATAAAATTCACAAATGCCCCCGGAGCACTAGTCAACCCGAACGACATTACCAAAAACTCATAATGACCATACCGAGTTCGAAAAGTCATCTTTGGAATATCATCTTCTTTCACCATCAATTGGTGATAACCCGATTTAAGGTCAATCATAGAGAAATAACTCGGTCCTTGAAGTTCGTACAAAAACTCATTTATCCTTGCAAGAGGATACTTAATCTTAATGGCCACATATTCAACTGATGATAGTTTATACACATATGAAGGGAACCATCTTTATTTCTAATAAACAAAACTGGAGCACTCTATGGAGAGATACTCGATTAGATGAAACCCTTATCCAATAAATCTTTCAATTGTTCTTTCAACTCCATTAATTTTGTCGGAGTCGTATGGTAAGGAGGAATAGAAATAGGTTGCATATCTGGGAGAAAGTCAATACCAAAGTCTTTTTCCCTTTCGGGAGGAATACCTAGTAAATCATGTTGTAACACTTGCAGAAATTCATTTACAATGGGGACCGACTCTAGAGTTGGGATTTCGCAATCCACATCCCTCACCCTAACTAGATGGTAAATGCAACCCTTAAAAATCATCTTTCTAGATTTAAGACAAGAGACAAACTGACCCTTAGGAATAGAATCGCCCCCTCCCTTTCCACTCAAGGACAGGCTCATTCGAAACTGAAACTTGACTACACGAGTTATACAATCAATAGAAGCATAACAAGAGTGCACCCAATCCATACCCAATATAATATCCAAATCTAGCATATCAACCTCTACCAAGTCGAAAAGAGTAACTATATAGGACAAGGAAACAAGACACTTTCTATAAACCCACTTAGCCACAATAGAGTCACCAACCGGAATAGAGACAGCATAAGGATCGAACAAAACATCTGAAAGAACATCAAACCTCATAGCCACACATGGCTTCACAAAAGACAAGGTAGCACCAGGAACAAATAAAGCATAAACATAAAGTTGCAAAACTTCCAACATACCGGTAACCACATCGGGAGAACCCTCTTCTTCACCACGAATCTGAAGTGCATAGAATTTGTTTTGCTTAGGAACATTGGAACAAAAGCCATTAGGAGGATCTTGCTTGCTGATGAGTCTAAGATTTGGACTTATTTAGGGCTTCATTTTGATAGATTTAGTGTCCTCAAATGCATTTTTTGTCTCAATATCTGATGTAAATCCTTAAGTTTCAGGTATTTGAAGTTTGAGGCAAAGCATGGACACTAGTTTATAAAAAGGAACAAAACGGCTGAAAATATGAAAAAAAAAGGCCTAAGGATCGCCTAATACATTAGGAGAGTCGTCGAATGGCTTTTCTCTTGCCTAATGTTCCAGTGTTCGGAGCCTTGAAAGAAAGGATCAAGTTGGCGATGAAAAGAAGTAGTCGGCGCGTCGCCGAACATTTCCGTGAAGCTGTACTCTATCGCCCAATAATTCAAAATGTAAAGATACTGAAGGAAAAAGCAGAACGACGATGAACCAGACCAACGGGCGGATCATCGAGTGTATAGGTGATCCCGACTAACTGCATCGACTAGTCCTTCGCAGCACAAATTTTCAAACATTATAAATATGTGTTTAAATTGTTAGCTTAGTATCAGACCTTCTATTATCAAATTTTTACAGATTTTTAGAGTTCTTAGTTCAAAAGAGTTTTTGGAGACATTTGTTCCTCAACTTAAAGATTTTGAAGATTTTCAATTCCAAGAAATTGGAAGTGGGTATCCAAGAATCTTCATCCTAGACGTGTGTAAAGAAATTTTTTATCATACCCACTTGATGGAAACACTTGTTGGTATCGATTTCTATCTCTTTTTCATGTCTAGCTAAAACCCCAATTCTTGGGGTGTGATTTTGTGAATATGGCTTAAATTTACTATTGGGTCTTGCTATTTGATAGTCTATTTGTTGTTTAAATATGAATTCATTTTGTAGTTGTGTATGAACTTAATGGGATTGTAGTTGCAAATATAATTTCATCTTAGTGTTTTTGGCTTGCTCGAGAGAGAGGTCGTAAAACTAAGACTACTAAATTGATGGCCGGTGGTATTTGGTGGACATAGGCTCAGCTCGAGAGAGTGAATCCTAGTCCTTCTCCCACACAATCAGCTCAAGAGAGTGAATGGGCTAAGGCGGAGGCTGTGCTTAATGCGGCAAGTTAGTGTTCGAGAGAAACGAATTTGATTCAGGGTAAGTTGTTCAAGAGATAGCTTACCCTTACTAAAGTCTAGCCTAGTCACAAATATCTAACTATTTACTATCAATAGCATGTACTTGATTGTTTGTTTATTCCCGTATTCCTATCACATCCGAAGAATCTCGTCTCCATAACTAGCATCTTTTATATTTTTGTTGTTCTTATTGTTAGTTGAATACAAATCCCCCATTGATAATTGACCCATTCGTGTCACTTTTTGATTTGAAATTTTTTATTCGATAATGTTTTTAGCTATGACTAATTAGAACTCGATTTTATTTTCTTATTAATTCTTGCAACCACTCCCTTGGGACTCGACCCCAACCCATTCGGTTGGGTTACATTACTGCACGCGATCGTTGACACCTGAATTGGAAGTCGTGTCTTAGATTACGCCACACATCAAAATGGCGCCACTGCCAAGGAGTGGTGTTACTTGAGAACTTTTAATTTGGTAGATTATTTGTTCTTTTTAGTTGTAGTTTTACTTGCTTAATTTTTAGTTTTGTTTGTTTGTGTTGAAATAGGAAGTATGCTCGTCAATGGCAGTAATGGTAGTCAGTTGGGCCATCAAGATGACATCAGAAATCCTAACGATGTTCAAGAGCCCAATGCTAATGACCCCAATCTTATGGGAGGTATTGGTGTCATCCACTTACCTCCAGCCAAAGAGAATGCAGTGTTCCACATCACGAGCACTATGTTGCAACTTTTGCAACTTAAGGGACTCTTCAGTGGATTGGTATATGAAAACCCTCATAAACATCTTCAAAAGATAGTTGATGTATGCGGACCATTCTGCTTCAAGAACATCGCTCAGGAGTCAGTCCGGTTGAGGTTATTCCCATTCTCTCTGATGGGGGAGGCATGTAAATGGTTGGCTAAATTGCCACGTGAATCAATCACTTCTTGGGAGGAGTTAGATAATGCTTTTCAAGTGTGATTTTTCCCTCCCTCGAAGATAATGACTCTTCGGGATAGCATTCAGAGCTTTAAGCGTCTAGAAGGTTAGCTAATACACAAAACTTGGCTGCAATCTGAAAAGTTGGTGCTTCAATGCCCAACCTATAGCTTGCCTGATAACGTGTTGCTACAGTAATTTTACCCGAATCTTGACTCGGTAAATAATGGTGTTGCTAACCAACTTTCTCCGGGAGGTTCGATGCAACAACCTTATGCGATAGCAGCTCAGCTCTTGGATGGTATGACTACCATAAACAGGGCATGGTATACCTGGGAAGATCAGGTCTCCCCTCTCACATTTAAGCTGACCAAGGAGCTGATGGAGAAGGACCAAGAGAGGGACGAAAACATGGCCAAGATCATGACACAACTTGATATTTAGTCTAAAAATGCCATGGGAGCTAGTGCTCGTAATGTCAATGTCGTGGGTGTCGGGTGTGCTAATCCGGATGAGTCCAAGTTTGAATCATTGTATAATGAAGAGGTAAATTTCTTAGCCAACCAAGGCGGTGGCTATCACTCAAACTATCCGAGGCATGGTGGTAACCAAGGTTGGACTAAGGATGAAAGTTGGAAGGATCGAGATCGTGAATGGAGGGACCGTAATCTAAATTGGAAGGATAGGGAGAATGATAGGTATATTCCTCCTCACGAGCGCCAAAAGCCCAAGGATTCAGAAGGTGGTAGGTCTGAGGATATTCTCTCTTGTATTCTCAACAACGTTGAAGGATCAAACAAGGTTTTAAAAGAAATGAAAGAAGATGTGTCTACCCTTAGCCAGACCATCACTTCCCATTCAGTGTCGATCAAGTAGTTGGAGACCCAAATGGGTCATATCTCGTCTCATCTCAACCCGAGACAGCAAAAGGGTTTGCCTATTGAAACTATGGCTAACCCCAAGAATGAGGTTTGAAGGTGGACTTGCGTCGTGATGTGACATTAACTAAGGCGCTGCTTGGGAGGCAACCCAAGTTTTCGTTTATGTTTTTTGTTTGTTGAAATAATGGTGTGTTCATTGTGTAGGTTAAAGTGTGGGACATGTTTGAATAATGCAAATTGGCGAGCTAAATTCCAGTCGGCGAAACGCAGAAGATGTTGGCGACCCCGACCTAATCCGCCGTTTAACTTAAGACATCTTTCAATTGGAGTCTGTAAAAATCAGTGAGCCTAGGAAATTATTGGCAAACCGCCAATCATGTTGGTGATCCAGACTTAATCCGCCGTTTGGACCCCCAAAATTGATGGGCGTCCTATAAAACTTGGTGAGGTAAGTATCTACTCGGTCTGTCGCCGAGTGGATCAACGATCACGACTAACGTCATCGATCGGGCGATAACTGAATGGTTTATTTAAAGAGCCAAAGGTTTAAAACTTCAAATCAGTCATTTTCTCTCGCTTTCAAACTTGCCGAACTCATACCCACTTAGTATGTTTTACTTCTTGCTATATTATCGTATTTTGATTCTTGATTTGTGCTCGGATTTGGATTGCACTGCCACCTAGCATTTCAATATCATTTTTTTCAACATCAAAGGTTGGTTTTCCGAATCCTGTGTTTATTTTTGAAAATTTTGTACTCATTTGCGATGAAATTATATTATTAATGTGTGTTGGGCCTCTCTGGTAGTGCTAGAATGATTGAATCCCAATTTTCAAATTGCATACATTGCCCATATTGTTTAAATATTGAAATCCTGTAATTTAGTGCATTGAAAGATGTTAAATCGTATTATATGGGTCCTGTTTAAATTTTAGTAGTGCATTGTTTGATTTTTTTTTCGGAGGTTGTGGGGCTGAATTCAAGAAGTTGGGGTGCAAATGGGCACGTTAGGTAGTTCGGCAAGGTAGGTTGAGGTTACCAAACCACTCGGTGGTTCGCCTAATATCCTCATATCGCCCTGCAATTCATGTTATACCTGTTGTTTGGCTCTGTAACTTTCGGCGAGAAGCCTTAGTCGCCGAGGTAACATGGCGAGTCACCAACCCGGTCGGCGAGTATGTCGGCATCTTATCTTCTATGCTTTTGTTCGAATGTTCCCTAATATTTCTGAATGTTTCACAGACATGGCCAAACATAAAGTTGTTGGGAAAATCGTGCCACCCCGAAAGATAAGTATCACGACCCGAGAGCACCCCCAAGTTGTAACATGGCGTATTCGACCTCGAAAAGGTCTCATACAAGCCCTTAGAATTCATAACATTCGATATGGAAAAGAGGAAGGAATTTAAAACCTTTTTATCAACATCGTAAGACTCAAAGGTCAACAATATTTAAAAATCTTTATACGCAAGCGGAAGACTAAGTCACACATGGCCATCCGTAGACAAACATACAAGATAGGGTCACGTCCCTTTATACAATTGAAAATACTAAAGTCTATTACAAAGTCTTAAGCGTAAAAGCTAAAACATAAACTTCTTGTCCTTGAACATATGAGGACATACCAAAGAGATCTTGAGAGAACTTAAATCCCAAGCTTCAACTCTTATCTAGAAGAATCACTTCCCCGCACCTACACTTTGTAGAAAAATAGAAGAAAAATAGGGATTAGCACAATTAAGTACTATGTATGATGACCATGCAAAGACATGCAAAAAGGGGCATTTATTTGAGATATATGTTTTCATGCTATTTTTTATAAAACTTCATAAAATCAGTACAAAAGACATATTATAAATCACCATCCACATACAAGATAATACCCACATAATAGACATGTTCAATTAGTACCAATATACAAGACATAACCGTATTCATCAAGTAACCCATTTCATAATTTTAGACCCTCCACCTAAAGTTATCCCAAGACCCACCTAAGTAAGACATGATGTGGCCACCAATACAACCTCTTCATACACACCTAAGTGTTTCTCAAGACCACCAAAGATAAGGACCTTTCCTTTTCAACATAAACCAATGAGTCAACAGTCAGTATTGGAGATATTTAAGGAGATATTCGTGCATTTAAAGGACTTTCATGTAGTAGCCATTAAGGCTTAGGGAGTCACTTTAGTACCTTCAATACCTACTCGTGCCACGTGTAGATTGTATCCCATACAACTACCTACATATTGTAGAACCTATCCAATAACTAGAGTGCACATCCCACATGATGGGAATAGGCATTAACCGATATAGACCGTGCAAGCTAGACATGGAATCCGGTGTCTTAAGATCCCACACCGTGGAGGGTGTTCTACTTGCCAACGGTAGAACTAGTATACATCCCATGTAGGCACATGGTTTAGGGGATATCCAAAGACGTTCATTGCACTCTAGCCTCTTACTTGGGTAGAGCTACCATCTTAACCATATCCACTCGGTGCTTAGCCTTAGTTCCATAGAGTAATTTCCATTCACATGTATGTACTACAGATGGCACCATCATTAGGCCTACCGACCCATACTACTCTTACCAAGAAGGGCAACACAAGGATCTACCGATCAAGGTTAATTAAAGATAGCTCATTGACTTTCTTAGAGAGAGTTTCTACCGTTCCGGCCCACCAATCTCTAAATCTATCATTTCACACGAAAAGGAGGTCATCACCCCTTAGGTTCACCACTTCAAGGTTTTCACATTAACTTAGGGGTCTAGACTCACCATGAAAGGGCACCATGCTTTAGGTCTACCGATTTAAGTCATAGCCTAGAATGCCTCATTACTCATTTATAGAAGGGCACCAACTTAGGTCTAATGTTCATAGACATTCATTCATTCATTCATTACTCAAGAAAAGGATGCCTAAGCCTACAAAGTCAAGAGATCACATTCAATATTCTACACTTATTAAGAAGAGGCACCTAGGTCTACTAATTCAAGACATACATCACATTATAGAGATCCTTCACCTTCCATCATCATCACATATGAACATTAAGAGACCACACACATTCAATCTCTATACTATAGAACTTTATACAAGATCATATTGACATCGCATGTACACCTTCTCACTATATATTCATATATACCATAACATGATAATCCATCAACTCACATTACAATGCCTTCAATGCCATGATCACAATGCATTCAATAAATAAACACCTCCACCATAAGTGGATCATACCATACAAGAACAATTCCAATATTAACAAGGAGTTAGGTCAACTTACCAATCTCCCTAACCATAATCACCATTATTCAATTCTCAAACAATTCACCATCAATAAGTATAGATAACAATAGAAACCAATAATACAATTCAATATAAGCATAATTCCATCAACATGAAATTATAAACACAAGACCCACTTCATAAGCCAAATTTAGGAGTTTAGGGAAAACATGGTTTCTACAAGGAATTCCATATGAAATCATCTTAGAAACATTAATTCATCAATATGATGGCTTAGAAAACGTTTTTCCAATGAACCCACACTTACATTAGAAATTGAGATTTTTGTTCTTTGAAATACTTTCGAAATCCTTTTGATTGGACTCTTTGAAAGAAAGATTGATCAAGGATCAAGGGTCACCATACCTTAGAGATGAATTCCACACGAATTTGGAGAAGAAAGCATTCAAAATCATCAACCCTAGCTCCAATTTGACCTTGATCTTTAATGGTGATCTAGAGAGAACCTTTTTGAAAGAGGGCTTTGATTTTGAAGAATGAATTCTAAAATGGAAGTTTAATTGTTTTAATTAACTTAAAATACCTAAAAATACACAAAATAAACTTCCAAGTATTTAATTGGCCAAGGGTGAAATTTACCAAACCACCCTTGGCTTGGTCGTGTCACTTGACAGCTTGCATGTGCGACCTACGACTCCACCCCTACGGACCGTAGGTGGAGTGACGGGCCGCCCTATTGGCTCTTCGTTTGTGACAGAGACTTGGCCATAGGATCTAAGGCTCCCTAGGCTAAGTCTTGACCTAAGATTCAACAATTGTAAGTGAACTTAAATTACCCATTTAGTGAAATTAGCCTATAATCGATCACATCCCAGAGAACTCCTCTCTACCTATTGATTCTCATGTTTTGATAAATCTTTTAGTTGTTAATTGACAAACCAATCCCCCCATCTTACATTCTATGTCAATGCCTTTGATTTAAATAAATGTTTGCGATAATTTCTATTCCTATAATCGATTAGACCACATTTGTAACTTTGTAACTGAATTCGAACTTGAACCGCTTCTTCTGGGTTCGACCCCAACTCTTCATTGGGTTATATACTAGATTACGATTGCCTACACCTAGCATCGGATGAGGTGTATTTGAGCGTTTAGCAAAACTTTATCGTACGACTATAGAGTAATGAAAGAAGTGGAATTTCCTAAGCAGTGTAGCCTCTTATTCATAAATGTGGCGCGCTTCACACTCGTGAACAAGACTCTACTTGACGTGGGTTATTAAACATCCTAGGATCATTCTAAACTTTGTTCTCTGATTACCAAGTTTGTCATGACCCAGGGGTACCCCCTAGACGTAACAAGGCATATAGGACGCCGAAGGACCCCATACAAGACACTTAGCCTTCATAACATAAGAAATAGACAATAAGAGTAAGACTATAGTCCAAGGCCAATAGTTTTATAAAAGTAAAGCGGAAGCCTAAAACACCTGTCTCTTAATAGCCATCTTGTACAATAGAATGAAATTTGGCGTAGCCCATACATCATGTCAAAAATTCAAATACATGAAAGAAAGTGAAGTAGTATAATCCATCCTTGAAGCGTGAGAACTCATCAATGCTCGAAAATCAACCAGTATCAACAAAACTGAGAAACCAGACTGTCGGACCCTACATTTGGGGAAATATCGTCAAGAGTATGTGTTAGTACAAAACAATGTACCAAGTTTAATTCTGAACTCTGTCAATACTTTGGTGGGCGAGTATCATATATAACACTTATTCTTATTCAAGGGTTAGAAGAATCCCTATTGATAGAGATTTAATTCTAGTCCAAGGATAAGGAACCCACAGTCTTTCCTTATAATAGAAAAAGTCATGTTCTTCTCCCTTTCTTTAGAATACATAAAGACGCATACTTCTCCCTATCCTTATAATAGAGAAAGACACATACTTCTCTCTTTTCCCATTAGAATTGATTATGAGTTGTAATTAAATATGCGCATGGTAGGGACCAAAATATTAATTATAAGGCTTCCTATTATGGAATTAATTCTAAATAATTAATTTGAATTATTCATATCATAATAAATTACAAATCATTGAGTTAGAAATTTGTAAATGCACTCCTCTATTTATATTTCAAAATCCTCAATTAAAGACATGTAATTTCCTATGTTAAGATTACAATACTAATCAATAAATTAAATTACTGATGAATTTAATTCAATGATCAATTTTCTTTAGAGCACTGTTTAACTTATTTCTTGTGTCAGATTCATAAATCCACTTGCAAGGTTTGACACGATGAAAAAACTTACAGTCTTCTCAAAAAGACATATAATCAATATCTATATTGAGACATGGATTACGTCAACTAACTTATTATTCCACCAATATATATTTTTATCATCCAATCTACCAGGCATATTGACCCATCCTATAATCTCACATTTTAATAATCAAAACGATAATTAACATATACAGATCAGGATTAAGAGTATAAGAACATTTAATAGTTTAGAAAATATGATTTTGCCAGTCAGTCTAAAGCAACTATATATCTCTACTTGGTCTCATTCAATACATACTAAATGCACTAACATAAGAAGTTGGAACAATGTCATTCCCATCAAGATAAACTACATATAATCTTGTGCTACAATCGTACCTATGGCATGTCCAATTCCCATCTTAGATTGTAAACAGATAACTTTATACTTATAAGAACCATTGATTTGATCCGTTGTATATAAGCTAAAACTCTATACAATAAAGCATCTACTATATAAGTGAACACACACCATAAACGAATATATGATCTATTAAAAATTAATAAATAATTATTCTATAATAAATAATATATCTAAACACGTGGTTAATAGTATATATTCCAACAATCTCCCACTTAGACTATTAACAATGCATTTACAAATTTTACAGATATTCTTTTTATATTTCTTATCAAAAGGATCTTACTAAGTTGTATTCTTATGAAACTTCGTCTAGTAGTGCTTCATCGTAACTTATCAATTTTGTATTAGATTTTCAGAGTCCCTATCATAAAACCCTTCAAAAGTTTACTTCTTTTCAGAAATTCTATCATCAAAGTCCTCTTAAAATTATAAAACCAAGCAATCTTCGTAATGATTCTCCCACTATGACAAAAAACTACTACAATAGTCACACTTTCATGTTCTTAAGTCTTAATATTTTCCTCAAAACTTTTTGGTATTGAAATATTGACAACTTTTTCATGTAGTGTTCTTTAATTTTCCCAACATCACTCCCACTACTTAAGGTAGTGGTTTTCTTATGTCTAGTAACGTTTCTCTCACTACTTAAATGCAATGAAACGTCAATTCTGACATACCAATTAGATGTTCTTGAGCGTCTGAATTTACAACTGACTCATTTGTTATTTCTTTATTCAGTTCCTATAAAAGTAGTTTACTTTTAGGGACATGAATTACTAAATAGTCCTTTTCTAGAAATCTGACAGTTGCCTTAACAATTACCTTATTTTCTTTAGGACAATAAAATAACTTTGTTTCATTCTTTTTGGATATCTAATTAACGCATACACCTGTCACTCCTAATATGAAAGGAATTGAATTCAAATGTGATATGTAGTTTTTAGAACATATCCCAAAACATCAATGAAATAAGCCAATCATTATTCTTATCATCTTCATACGAGTCTATTTATCTTCTCTTTTACACCAATCCATTATAATGTGTGGTGTAGACAATTGAAATGCAATTATTCTATCAAATAAGTGACTCATCAGCTCTACATATAGGTATACATCACTACCATCAGATTATAATGACTTTACATATTTTACATGATGCTATTTTCATTTGTCATAAAATATTTAGAGTTTATCAAGACATTCTGACTTACAAAATATGAAAAAAAATATTCATATCATTAGTAACTTTCTGGAAATCTCTTAATACTCAAATTCACCTCTTACCTGAATGATCATTTACCGCACACATCAAATAGATTGATTTTAACTTATCACTATATTTATTTGTTTTTAAAGAGGAAAGTCTCTTAGTCATTTTTTTCTAAATATGACTCACATGTTGGTAGTGACTTCACTTTCAATGAACCGTTATGTCCATTCTTTAACCAACCTCAAAGTTCTATCCAAAATAAATGACGTAGACACAAGTGTACATATAAGTTTCATTCGATTTAAAAGATATTTCCTCTTATGAGACAACTTAATATAGTTCAGTTCATGACAGATAATACTAATAGAAAATCAATACATGAATATACCATAAGAGATAACATATTTATCAAACTCAATAAAAGAAGAGTTACAAGAAAAATACATTAAGTATCCATCTCTTATTTAGCCAGAAACCAAAAATAATTTCTTCTAACATAAACATATACAATGCATTTTTTCTTTTGAATTAGTTTATTTTCTCTATCAAAAAAGATACTTAAGTAGTACTGCTTGAGTCCATAATGTCTACTCAAAATTTCTGATATAATACATTAAATAGATCACAACATGTCGAATAATCCTAAATGACAAAATTCAGGGCTCATTTATACATATATATATACATGCATCTCGAATAGCCAATCGATGGGATTAGAGAACTACTCATGCAATACACATGTACACTGACTGATATTCACTCCATAAACTTATATAGATCTAACTCAGATGGATTGTCTACTATTACATTAATTCACGTGAAAATCAACCTAGTTATATTGATCTAATAATATATTACTCAGCTTCGAAGAGTTAATTGAGATTATCGGAACTAGCGATTAAATACATAGTGACATGTATTAATTTCATCCAATATAAAGGATGGTCTAACCCAACACATCAACTTAATACTTCACTAAAATTTAATTATGAAGACCATAGAGAATAATCTGTATCACCACAGTATCATAGGTGAGTAACTTTCAAGATATAATTTTTTTTATCAAAAACATCTCCTGAACGACCTCAAATTACAAACCATTATATAACAATGAGTATTCTTAATTTGATTGTTTGTGATGAACCTACTAAATTTCAAATCAATCAGAGTTCAAAAATAAATTTTTATTTATCTCCAGAGCTATCATCAAATTCAGATTCAAACTATTTAAGAAAAATAATTAGATCCATATCCTTATCATATATCAACTCATGTTAACCCATCACGTGCAATCATGTACCACATTTAACATAAATAAAACTAATAAAAGGAAATATATTCATACTAAATCACATTTTAATTCTAAAGAACAACTTAAAAACCATTTTAAGGACCTCAAAACTATAACCACATAGTAATGAGTACTTCTTACTAGTCCGTCACCAATGAACTTACAAAGTTTCAAGTTAATTGGAGTCTTTAAAAAATATTTTCAAAGCTATGACCAAATTCAAATTCAAGTGATTTCAGTATCTTTAGGAATTAAAACAACATGACTTCATTATATTCAGACAAAATTTCAATCCGACAAACCACCTAAAACCCATCTAAATAATTTTCGATTGAACCATCAAATTTCATGTCAATATCAAAAAATTCATGACCACCTAAACTATGACCAAAAATTGAAAAATAATCATTTTATACATAGTTAAAGATTAAAATAACTTTATTCAGATTTTCACTCTCTTCTAATAATTATCTTGTGAGCATAAAGCATATTGTGTGTCTTCTCTTTTTCTAGGACACTTAACAACTTCTTATATAAAATTATCTTTCTATTAATACATCTGAGAATTCAAGATATTATATTTCTCTCTTTCTGACCAATTAAAACCTTTAATATCTATTATCATGAATTAATAAAGTGTTACTAGTATCTAAAGGTAAATTTCCTTTCGAGTAAACAAACATTTACTAGTATACATTTATGCAAGACAATTTATATATGATACATTGAGTATATTGTAATGACTCAAATAAATGTATCACTTTCGTAAATCCTATTTAGTTATCACAATTCTCAATTCATACATTATAATATATATTTTCTCACATGTATAAGGCCATATTAAAATTTCCAATGATTCCACATAAATAATCCACTTTTATAGTATTTATTTATTGATCATAATTTTATATTTATACATCGTAATACCATTAGAAAAAATAGATCACTATAGTGTTCAAATAATTAAACTTGCGGAATAAGTTCAAGTCAATTTCAATTAGCTCTTACTGGTGCATCATACTGGGCAATTAGACAAACTAATAATTTCAATGGACCATAAAAAATTATAGCTAACAAGACAAAAGATTAACAATAGCAATTAAACTTGTATGCCCCCAAAATCGGGGGCATAACTGGCACTCGATACCCTATTCGATCGAGTAACCCACTAAAACAAACTAGCATACCAAATTGTGCGACAAGAAGACTGGGCAACACAACCTTTGAAAAGTTAATCCTAGACCCTGAAGGTCATGACCTGATGAGAATAAACCATACAAACAATGGTAGACAAGCTAAAAAAATAAAGATATACTAGCTAGCCGACGAGGCCACAACTGAAGACACACCTACTTGCACACACACATATATACACATGCCAGGTCTATGGACTGGAAATTTAAACTTAAAAAAGAAAACCTAGAATATTGTGTCAACAATAGCCTCTATGATTGACATAAGCACTGTTGGGACAAGGCCCAGTCTATACCCAAACTGTACAACAAAATTAAACATCCTTTGGTTGCCCAGGCATAAGATGGAGCTTACCAACTCACAACTAAACCCAAATCCTAGCGATTGGGTTGTTTAGAATCCCTACTTAAACCTGCTCGCATGAAACAATAAGCAATAACCCCAGGCAATAGGACGTCAGTACGAATAAAATGTCCGGGTATGTAAAATGGAAAGTAGAATCATAAATAGCTATTATAAAAGGGTAATAGAGATACCACCTGAAACTGAAACTCAAATAATCTGCATGGCTTACATTTGGACTCCTACTATTTAAATATGCATGGTATGCTCATATAATCATATTTCGTGAATACATTTATATAGATGCAAATGCATTACATACACAACCAAATGCTAGCAATGGTTGTGTTTCCCAGTAGCTAACCGGCATCATATTTGCCAACTTGTGGCCATCGGTGTCTCATACGTATAAATATAGGCAATAGGCCTCATACCTCCCGATTATAGGTCGGGAGTAGAATGCATAACATTTCATGTCATGGATTTATAACAAATATATGTTACTGTTGCCATGTTCCCAACTTGTCCCATTTGTAATCTTGGTCTCATCACCCCGTAATCACTTTCGTATGACATGTAACCATCTCATGGAACCTCATATATTCTTTCAAATAAGCTTGAAAACATAACTCGAATTTTAAAAGATAACCTAACCTTGCAGATATTCATAACCATTTTAAGGTTATTTACATAGTTCCTATACTTCGTTCCTCAATAATTTATTAAAAGAAGTATTTCTAAAATCAAGTGTTCTAATAGTTTAAACATTTAAGTTATATTTGAGAGTTTTGAAGACCGTGAGTTACTTAAAAGATTTTTCATAATAACTTTAGTGGTAAAACAGGGTTGGTTACAAATAATAAGGGTGTCCCATACAATTTTAAGCCACATCACCCAAACAAGAATAATAATTCATACATGCAGACATACGATCAAGGAAACCAATAAAATGACATATCGATGTTGAATACTCTATTTATCCGAAAGAGTGGAATATCAAAATAATAGAATCATGCAAATAATTCAGCTCAGATCCCAATGCCTTTCATAGAAGGTTTTTCTAGCAAGAGAATAGCATAATATTACATTCGGCGTTTTAGGAATTTCCCAGGAGTGGTGCTAAAATGAAGGACGGAGCTTAACCTTAACATACCCATAGTTTCTTCACGAAAGTTGTTCCTTACGTCCTACACTTTGAAAATAGTATATATACACAGCTGGTACGCACCTATAAAAAATTCCTAAATGATCTTCAATCGGTAGATTTGCCGTATTGCCCAACTTGACGAAAAGTCCGTAGAACTTCATAAAAATGTCCTGAGATGATTACCTTAGAAAACCAAGTGTAAAGCTTGAAGAAACACCATTAACTACCAATTTGTATCTTCAAAAACTATCTCCAAAGCCAGCTAATAGAAGAGCAAAGCGATTAACATGTGTAGAGATCACGTTTCTTGCTACCGGGGCAACCTTTAATGGTATAGATCATCAAAAACTAACCTTTATCATGCAAGAACTCTGATAAAACCCTATATTTAGCTTTATTTCTTGTTAGGGAGTGAAAATTAAATGTTTTTATGGCATAAAACTGAAACGACCCCAAAAATGCCCGAAAATGTGCTTCGGAAACACCTATAATTGTATTTTCCATATATCTCAAAATCCGTGCATGATTTCAGAAATTTGACTTCATATTCTTATTCAGGGGGTCAAATTGAGTGGGGTATGGGTCTAACCCAAATTTTAGAACAACCGTATCAAAATTTGAAAATCGCAAAAAATGCGATTTTCAGGGTCAACTTTAAAGGGGCATATCTCTTAGCACACAAGGAACTGGAAGGGTGGTAACCTATTAAATTAAACCTCTACGAGTTATATTTCCAATGCACTTGGTTTCACCTCATTCCGAGTTAGGATGAGGGAGTTATGACTATTTTCGTAAAACCTGTCGGAACAGATTTGCAATTTCCAGAGAGCAACGTTACTGTAGCGGGCTGGAGCGTTTTTCTTTTATAAAAAGGGGATATGTCCCATACTTAGTCATTTTTTTCTAGCTTCAAAACACTCAAAAACACTCTCTAAGACCTCTCCAAATTC
>JAJOOD010033820.1:0-27657 GCA_029582525.1 Solanum tacnaense | reverse complement strand
CAATATATGTATATATATATATATATATATATATATATATATATGAATATATAACCATGCTCAAACGTATAAAACATACTCTTTATCTGTTTTGAGATAATTGCTCAAACTATCCTCTTAAAAGAGGTAATTACTCTGAAATATCTCTAAACTCATTGCTCATTTAGAAAACAATATTTCTCTTTTCTTAATGTAAGAAAATACATTTCTTTGGGTTAAGATAATTACTCAAAAGGCTTTTTTAAGAGAACTGCTCTGTACTCAATCTTTCTGAAAAACTCTTTTACTTTTCTCAACATAATATTCTTTGCCTTCATGTAAAAATGAAACATTTGGAAATTACTTAGTTCCCTTATATTCTTGCTCATATATTAGTTAAGATCTTTCTCAAACTCCTCTTTACTTTCTCAAAACTCAGTTTAAACAATTTCGTTTGTTTAAAAGATTCTCAAAATTTATAACTCAAAAGAGGATTAATGCTAAAATATAGATATGAACAACTCAACTAAAGGATCTCAAGAACAATATAGAAAATCTCAATACACAGAACTCAACGATACTTCTCAAGAATACTCAATTAATAGGGTTAATCTTGACATATAGACATAAACGAATCAACTCAAGAATCTCAATGCATAACATATAACAATTCAATAATTAGGAATAGGAATTTCAAAAGAATCAGGAACTCAAGAACTTAGAACTCAACATCAACTAATCTCAAGAATACTCAAATCTAAGGATAGAACCCTAGATTACTCTTTTACAAATTTCAAAGTAGATGATGGTTGTAAGAACAAAGTAGTCCAACATTATAATAGCCTTACATACCTTGAAGAATGAAGTTCTTTGGCGAAATTGATGAAACTCAAAGAACGATAAATAATCCTAAGTTCTTTCCTCTTGGAACCTTGCTCTAATGATTGAAGTTTAATGAACGTAAGAGAACTAATTAACACTTTCTAAGTCCTTAACAAGGTGAAAACGTCATGGTTTAGGCTTAGAATAGAGGTTAAAATGACATAGGGGAAAGAACAAAATGACCCCAACTTAAAAACTGACGGAGTGCCTTAAAAAGAAGGTTTCATAGACCGTTTAGGGCTCCACGGTCCGTGAAACACTTCACCGTCCATTTAGCTATCCATGAATCTTCAACTGTCTGACAAGGCCTTACTAAAATGAGCATTACTATTTACTCCAAACTCAATAAGGAGAACACTTGGTGGCGTCGGAAAGAGGACTCTTAGACCTTTAATTTGATAGGTAATGGGACACAATTTCTTATATGGAAGGTTGAACGGTCCGTACAAGGCCTCACTAGCTATATAGGAAACCGTCTAGAGGACCCCAGGTCTGGCAGCCTTTCAGGGCTGGACTGCCCTCTCTATACGGCCTGTACACATGTAAACGGATTGTCTATGGATCCATAAAAGTGAGGACAAATTCAGGTGGCCTTAAGCGGCTAACCAATGTCCCTAAACTATGAGTGACGCCCTAAAAGGATCGTCTAGGGTCTCGTGAAGGATCCTTGACCTATTTTAAACTTGTGGGATTGTTTGTTAACTCACTATAGCCTTTACTGAAGTCCGAGGTCTTACACGAATGATTCAAATTTTAAAATTAGAGTTGTGAGGTGTCATAGAATGATTCAGATATTAGCTTAGAAATTTTCTGGGCATTACATTATCATTATCATCATCATCATTATTGGTTTTGCATATGTCATTTTCATTTTTGCCGCACTAACTATGAAACTCCCCCCCCTCCCGCTTAATCCCTTCAAATTATCCACGACAATAGTTGTATAAATCTTATCTCAAGGCATAGTTGGATTTACATATGATGTTTTCATCTTTGCCACACTAAATAAGATATTTTTTCCCATACATGTATAATCATAGGCTTAGTTGGATTTACATATGATGTTTTCATGTTTGCCGCACTAAATAAGATAGTTTTCCCCAACTTATCTATAATCACATCAAATAATCCACAACAATATAATAATTCCCCTATATCTTATTTGTGATCGCTAATATGCCTTACCACCCACTTCAAATGGTCAAGGGCAATCACTTGTGCTTTGTTTGATATATTACTGTCCAAACACATTTTGTGCTACCCATAGAATCATTTGTGCTCTATTGAATATACCTGTAATGATCCTCGAGGGTCATTTCTATGATTATGCATGTTTTTACCATTTTGCCCCTTCCTGTAGCTTCATTGTGGCTTGGGTATGATGCTGGGTATTGGGGCATGCTTCCTAAGATGTCTAGTTGGGTTCGCTGCAAGTTTTTAAGTTTGGAGGCTTTAAGCTTGAAATAGTTGACTTTAGTCAACATCTGGAGATTTTAGCATCATATCAGAATTCCATCAGTTCCATCAGCTCTGGAAGGGCCATTTTGGTTTAGTGCGATGATCGGTTTGGGTTTTGAAGTTTTCGTTTGAATTTGATACGATTAAGCGTTTTATTTTTAGCATGTTGCTTAAAGTTTGACTTTGGTCACCTTTCTTGGTAGAAACGCTCATAATAGAAATTTGCTGGCGCGATTAGCTCTGAAATACCGAGTTTGGTTTGGAATGAACTTTCCTTTAGTTTCCGAGGCTATCAGTTGAGTTTCTAGTTGTTGGCATTTTGGTTATGTTGCGTAAAGTGTTGTCTTTGGTCAATAATTTTACGAAAAGACCTTGGATTGCTGTTTCATTGATATCATTGAGTCTGAAATGTCATTTCCAAGTGGTTTGTAGTTTTGGTTTGCATCGTTTGGACTCCGAATGAATTCCGAGGACCTGTTTAATGTTTTTGACACTTGGCCCATTTTCTATAATCTAGTGTTTGGTGCGATGGCTTAAGAGAACTCTTGTTCTCTTACGCAAATTCCGCTTAAGTAACCAAGAGGCCACTTAAGGGAAGGGCACCTAAGGGGCGGGGGTCGCTTAATTGACTAGCCCTTGGCTTTTGGTCGCTTACGCAAAGGGCCCCTTTTCGGCGAGCTCCGCTTTTAAGAAAATTTGGCCACTTAAGCGATGTCTGCATTTGCGAACAAATGTTGGATTTTGCGAAGATCACAGGCATAAAATCTCATTCTTTTCGCTATATTCAAACCTTGATATGTTGAGCTAGGAAGCTCCGGTTTGGGTGATTAAAGTTATGTTTCATCCGTAATTGGCATGGCAAAATGTGGGACTAGTTGCTGGAGCGTGAAAACCATTGGCTTGAGGTATATTCTTCTCCAAAGGGGGCTGCCCAACCCTCTTTCTTGTCTTTTTTTGGTGTTTAATTGCTTGGGTTGTTTTCTCCCATTTCGAGCATCGACTTGTGTTCTATTTTGGGACACAATTTCGTAAAGGTGTTTAGGATCTATTAATGGAGCCAATTTTGGGATTCTTGGTGTGTGCCTCACATTCCCATTTTGACTCGATTTTTGGGTCCATCTCCAATTATGGAGATTTTTGTGTCTAAATACTTGTGTTGGTGTTGTGATCAATAATTTGTGAGTGTGGCGGTAAATTGCAGGTGATTTTAAGAGTTGTGATTTAGTTCAATGGTTTAGGAGCGCGCATTTTCGATTTCGAGGTAGGCTATGGTCTACCTGTTCTTTGATTAAGCTTTCTTAGATGATGTTTAACATTTATGGCATGTGAGTTGAGATTGTGTGTAGCGGGTTTAGGTTTATCTCCCTTATCCTTATCTTTTGATTCTTGCTCGAGCCTTAGGCTAGTAAGAATTGTGAAATCCTTAGTTTTGGTTGGAGATTCTTTTCTTTTGTCTTAGTTTAGTACTTTTAATCTCCTTAGAGTTATTACTCGGTACCTTGTGGGTAGTCGGTGTGATTAGTACCTTTAAATGAGTTTTGGTTTATCCTTAGATTTTATAACTTATTCTTGGGAGTGGTTCTCATGTTTTGTTCCCTCTACTAGTGCGGGGACCTTGAGGTCGTGTGGCTTGTGGGGTTTCATTGTGGTTAGACTAGTACATGTGATGAGGTTCCTTTACCTTAGTCTAGTTTTGGATTATTTTGTGCTTGTGTTTTTCGTAAGATGGGGTTAGTTGTGCTTATGCCTCTTTTGGTGGTATCTTTGGGTTGAGGGGGTGTTCCTTGTGTACTCTTTCACTTTGTTTACTCTTTGTGATCCCTTGTGATGGTTGTTTAGAGTTATTTGCTTCTCTTGTTATCTCTATTGAGTTTGTTAAGGTAATTTTGGCCCGAGGCCTGAGTCGAGGACTAGTTGGATCCCCGGGTTAGTTCATATACTGTAGGACTGAGATGGTTGTTGTTCTATATGATTTTTGATGGTGAATGTGTTGTTTGGATGCTGGTGATGGTATGCATTGCATTGATATCCTCATACTCACATGACTTGTAGTACGACCCGGTGTATGCATTGGTTCTCAGCATACTTTTGAGAAAGAAGGGTTTTTGCCTAATTATTTTTAAAATTGATCTTTTAAAGGGGTCGTAATAACTTTACTACTTTACAAAGGACTTGAGATTTAGAGGCATCTAGATGTGCACACTTTTAAATATTCAGAGGCATCTGGGATGCACTCATTTTTACTTTAGCAGTCGAGAAGTTGCGACCTTTATGTACTATTATAGTTATGTTGATTATATCGAGTCACACTGATGGAGAGCAAAGTCTTGAATAGGGACCTGACATGTATATATGGACATTCCCAAGTCTCCATGGATTCCACTGTCCCTTCGATCTGATATTTTTTGTGCAGATAGGTTGCTTGGCTCCGCCTCTGTGGTTTTATGTGTATTTTTCATTTCTTCATATTAGTGTACCTTTGGCTAGTTGTTCCCCTTAGTAGAGATTTTTCATGTTAAAGTTGATGCGCTAGCACATCTAGGTTCATCCCTTACTTCCTTTATTCTTTATCCCTTACTTCAGTTTTCTCCTATTATGATATTCTTGTTGTTCCTTAATCTATCTATGATATATATGTTCCTCTCTTATATGTTGTTTTTTATATCTTTATAGTTGGAGCTCAGTTGACCTTTGCCTACTAGATTTTAGTACTCATACTACACTTCTGCACTATGCAGATCATAGTACGAGTTCTAACTGCTGGTTTGGTCTCGTGCGTAGCATCTCTTAGGATTGAAGATTTGGGTGAGCTCCTGACATTAAGAGTTGCCTCAGTCTTCATCGGTGTTGGTCTAGGACTAGTATTTAGTTTTGTTCCAGAGACTGTTCTGTATTACTGTATTGTCATTGTACTCTTGTTTTGAATAGTTGCTCAAATACCGGGTGATACCAGGTCTTGGGTTGGTTTTTTTGGTATTAGTTGGATTCTCTCTATTCCTCTCTCTTCTTATTATTATTGTTTTTCTTCCGCTACTCTTTTATTACATGCCAGGTCTGGGTCGAGGACTAGTTGGATCCCCGGGTTTGTTCATATACTGTAGGTCTGAGATGGTTGTTGTTTTATATGATTTTTTATGGTGAACGTGTTGTTTTGATGCTGGTGATGGCATGCATTGCATTGATATCCTCATACTCACATGACTTGTAATACGACTCGTTGCATGTCTTGGTTCTTAGCATACTGTGGAGAAAGAAGGGTTTTTGCCTAATTATATTTAAAATTGATCTTTTAAAGGGGTCGTAATACCTTTACTACTTTAGAAAGGACTTGAGATTTAGAGGCACCTAGATGCGCAGACTTTTACATATTCAGAGGCATCTAGGATGCACTCAGTTTTACTCTAGCGGTCGAGGAGTTGCGACCTTTATTTACTATTATAGTTATGTTGATTATCTCAAGTCACACTGATGGTGCGCAAAGTCTTAGATAGGGACCTGACATGTATATATGGACATTCCCAAGTCTCCAAGGATTCCAATGTCCCTTCGGTCTGATATTTTTTGTGCAGATAGGTTGCTTGGCTCCTCCTCTGTGGTTTTATGTGTATTTTTCGTTTCTTCCTATTAGTGTACCTTTGGCTAGTTGTTCCCCTTAGTAGAGCTTTTTCATGTTAAAGTTGATGGGCTAGCACAACTAGGTTCGTCCCTTACTTCCTTTATTCTTTATCCCTTACTTCAGTTTTCTCCTATTATGATATTCTTGTTGTTCCTTAAGCTATCTATGATATATATGTTCCTCTATTACATGTTTTTTATTTCTTTATAGTTGGAGCTTAGTTGACCTTTGCCTACTAGGTGTTAGTACTCATACTACACTTCTGCACTGTGCAGATCATAGTATGAGTTCTTACTACTGATTTGGTCTCGTGCACAACACCTCTTAGGATTGTAGATTTGGGTGAGCTACTGGCATCCAGAGTCGCCTCACTCTTCGTCGGTGTTGGACTAGGACTAGTCTTTATTTTTGTTCCAGAGACTGTTCTGTATTACTGTATTGTCATTGTACTCTTGTTTTGAATAGTGTCTCAAATACCGGGTGAAACCAGGTCTTGGGTTGGTTTTTTTGGTATTAGTTGGATTCTCTCTCTTCCTTTCTCTTCTTATTATTATTGGTTTTCTTCCGGTACTCTTTTATTACACGCCAGGTCTGGGTTGAGGACTAGTTGGATCCCCGGGTTAGTTCATATACTGTAGGACTGAGATGGTTGTTGTTTTATATGATTTTTGATGGTGAACGTGTTGTTTGGATGCTAGTGGTGGCATGCATTGCATTGATATCCTCATACTTACATGACTTGTAGTACGACCCGGTGCATGCATCGGTTCTCAGCATACTTTTGAGAAAGAAGGGTTTTTGCCTAATTATTTTTAAAAATGATCTTTTAAAGGGGTAGTAATAACTTTACTACTTTACAAAGGACTTGAGATTTAGAGGCATCTAGATGTGCACACTTTTACATATTCAGAGGCATCTGGGATGCACTCATTTTAACTTTAGCGGTTGAGGAGTTGCGACCTTTCTGTACTATTATAGTTATGTTGATTATCTCGAGTCACATTGATGGAGTGCAAAGACTTGGATAGGGACCTGACATGTATATATGGACATTCCCAAGTCTCCATGGATTCCAATGTCCCTTCGGTCTGATATTTTTTGTGCAGATAGGTTGATTGGCTCCGCCTTTGTGGTTTTATGTGTATTTTTCGTTTCTTCCTATTAGTGTACCTTTGGCTAGTTGTTCCCTTTAGTAGAGCTTTTTCATGTTAAAGTTGATGCGCTAGCACATCTAGGTTCGTCCCTTACTTCAGTTTTCTCCTATTATGATATTCTTGTTGTTTCTTAAGCTATCTATGATATATGTTCCTCTCTTACATGTTGTTTTTTATTTCTTTATAGTTGGAGCTCAGTTGATCTTTGCCTACTAGGTTTTATTACTCATACTACACTTCTGCACTGTGCAGATCAAGTACAGGTTCTCACTGTTGATTTGGTCTCGTACACAGCATCTCTTAGGATTGGATATTTGGGTGAGCTCCTGGCATTCAGAGTCGCCTCACTCTTCGTCGGTGTTGTACTAGGACTTGTCTTTATTTTTGTTCTAGAGACTGTTCTTTATTACTCTATTGTCATTGTACTCTTGTTTTGAATAGTTGCTCAAATACCGGGTGATACCAGGTCTTGGGTTGGTTTTTTTGGTATTAGTTGGATTCTCTCTTTTCGTTTCTCTTATTATTATTTTTTCTTCCGCTACTCTTTTAATACACGCCATAGCCTATTACTTCTAGTTGCGAGCTATGAGATCAATTTACCTACTGGTGGGACGTAGTAGGTTCCACAAATTAATTTTGGGTCGTGAAAGATTGGTATATGAGCTCTACTGTCGGTATAAGAGAAAGTGTCTAGTAGAGTCCTACAGACTGGTGCAGAGACGTTCATATCCTATCTTAAGGAGGCTATATGGCATACTTAGTCTATTGCATTCTTGATTCCTCATCACATGTTTTCACTTTGATTAACTTCTAAAATGACTTCTTTGAAAGCTACTCTCTTAGATAAATAGCACGAGGCTTTCGATGGACGTTGGAGATGTTCAGTAACATATATATATATAACATTTGAAGCTCTTAAGTTTTAATGAAATAGATCCTTTAAAATTTCCTCTTATATTACGTCAGTTTGGAATGTAAATGAAGGCATCTGAGTAGGATATGTAGGATATCTTAAGGATTAATGAAGACTTTAAGAGTTAATATCAAGAAGAGAGTGAGATTCAAATGAACACATACGGGGCGAACAACTGAGAAGGAAAAGGCCAGGGGACCCTGGCGCATCGCGCTAGCCCTCAGAGTACTGGGAGTACTTTGGGGTGCACGGTAGGCGCAGGGCGCCAACCCTCCTAGCGCTTTGGTGGCGCATTGCCCCATCCCAAACCCAGAAATCCGAAGAATTTTCTTGTTCAACTTCGGGTACTAACTTATTTGGAATCGATTAGTTTCTTCAAACCTCTCTTTGATTCATAAACCCAACACAAATTCATTAAGACATCATTAAATTATATCAAGAAACACCACTCATTCGCAAGACCCTTACCTCAAGAACTTTAAAGCTCCATTGTTAATGAATGGGCTACGAATGGGCTAAAACTCAAGAACTCTTCAAGAATCTTTACATAAACGATTTCATGGAAAAATTAAATAACGAATTACATGATTGGTGTGAGGACGAACAAATCCATTACTATGAGAAACCTAACATAACTTGAAAGAATGATTGTTCTTGGCGAAATCCTCAACCCTTGAATAAACGCTTGAAAACCTTTTTTTCTTCTTCTTTAAACATCGCCCTAGAATTCCAAGTGTTTAGGAATGTAAAACGTAACATAGCGTCTGATAAGACCCTTAACTTGGGTGAGGAAAACATGGGTAGGCCTATTGGGGTAAGGAAAAGACCAAAATACCCTTTCCTTAAATGGATGAAAAGCCTTAACTAGCGAGGCTTCACCCAAATAACCATAACTTCTTACTTAGAGCTCAAAATTTAGCAAACTTAGCGGTGTTGGAAAGAGGACTCCAAGACCTTCAATTTGATATCTCATAAGCCACCTAACTCTCTATGTGCTAAAATATATGTTTGTTTGAAGTTTACCCATAATTAAAACTTGATGGTAGTCCGAGGTGTTACAATATCTCCCCCTTAGGAACATTTGTCCTCGAATGAGATCACACTAATCAAAACAGGGGTGGGAAGCATCTAACAACCCCAATCCAAGCATACAACATGCAATTAACATACTCATCATATCAACTTAAAAGTACTTTACAAATAGTTAGTACCTTGGTTTGGAATTTCTCCGGAAGGAAAGAGATGTGGGTATGTCTTCTTCATATCCTCCTTAGCGTCCCAAGTATCTTCCTCAAAAATTGATTCCTCCGTAAAACCTTGACTGATGCAACCTCCTTGGTTCTCAGCTTGCGAACCTAACAATTAAGAATTTGAACAGGCATTTCCTCATAAGATAAGTCGTCCTTAATACCAATGTTCTTTGTAGGTACTATAATGGAAGGATCACCCGTATACTTCTTCAACATAGAAATATGGAATACTAGATGGACCGTTGCTAACTCTGAAGGCAGCTCCAACTCATAAGCTAGATTCCCAACTTTTTTGGATATCCTATAAGGACCTATGTACCGGGGACTGAGTTTTCCCTTCTTACGAAATCTCATGACATCCTTCATAGGTTACACCTTCAAGTAGACCAAATCATCAACCTCAAACTCTATATCTCTCCTTCTAACATCTATATAGGATTTCTAATGACTTTGCGTTGTTTTCAACCCCTCCTGAATAATCTTCACCTTCTCCATGGCTTGATGAACCAAGTCTGGCCCTATCAGCTCAACTTCACCAACCTCAAACTAGCCAATAAGAGATCTAGATCGTCGCCCATAAAGAGACTTAGAAGGAGCCATTTGGATACTAGAGTGATAGCTATTATTGTAAGAAAACTCTATGAGAGGCAAGTGGTCATCCCATTACCTTTGAGTTTATGAAACACACCCTAGACATATCTTCTAGGGTCTGAATTATGCGCTCTTCTTGACTATCAGTCCGAGGATGGAAAGTAGTACTCAGATTCACTTTCGAACACAAACCTTTCTGGAAAGACTTCCAAAATTGAGAGGTGAATTGTGTACCTCTATCTGGAACATTGGGCACCTGAACTCCATGAATTTGGACTATCTCTTGGATGTACAATCTGGCATAATCTTCTGCTGAATTAGTAGTATTCACTGACAAGAAATGGGCTGATTTAGTCATCTGATCTACAGTCACCCAAATCAAATTATGCTGCCTACGAGTTCGCAACAAGCCTGTGATGAAATCCATATTGATCATGTCCCGCTTCCATTTTGGAAAAGCTATATTCTGAGCCTCACCACCGGGCTTTCGGTGCTCTATCTTAACTTGTGGTAATTTGGGCACTTGGCCATGAAATATGCAACACACTTCTTCATACTACCCTACCAATAGACTTCTCTCAAGTCATGGTACATCTTTGCGGAACCGGGTTAGATTGAATATCTAGAACTATGAGCTTCTTCCGTGAACCTCTCTTGGAGCTCATCCACCTTTGGCACACACAATCTACTGTGATACCTCAACACACCATCTCTCTCTTTTTCAAAATCCATCATTTTTTGCTTATGAACATTTGCATTTAGCTCCAGCAAAAGAGGGTCTTGGTCTTGCTTCTCCTTCACTTCAGACACTAGTGAAGATTCATCCCCATTCATCACCACCTCTTTACCGTAATTGGAATCTACCAAATGGACTCCCAAACGTGCAATTCTATGTACATCTTTGGCCAATTCTTGCTTGCCTTCCTCAACATTGGTAGTACTTCCCATATACAACCTACTCGATACATCAACCACAACATTAGGCTTACATGGGTGATAGAGGATACTTATGCCGTAATACTTGATCAATTCTAACAACCTTGTGAGAGTAAGCTCTTTCTGACTGAAAACATATTGGAGACTCTTGTGATTGGTGAACACAACTACATGACCACCATAGAGATAGTGATGCCAAATTTTCAAGGAAAATACTACCACTGCCAACTCGAGGTTCGGTAATTCTTCTTATGAACCTTGAGTTGTCTAGAGAAATAGGATATAACCTTACCATTCTACATCAATACACAACCAAGTACAACTCTGGACGCATCATAATAAACAATAAAGCCATTTGTACCCTCCGGTAGGGTCAACACTGGGGCAATAGTTAATCGGGTTTCCAATTCCTGAAAACTTTTCTCACAAGTTTCAGCCCATTGAAACCTAACGGTTCTCTGAGTCAACTTAATCTACCGGGCTGAAATTGATGAAAACTGCTCGACGAACCTTCTATAGTAACCAACCAATTCCAAGAAATTCCTTATATCAATTGGTGATGTGGGTCTGAGCAAATTTTGCACTGTATTAATCTTCTGAGTGTTAACTCAAATCCCTTAACCACATACAATGTGGCCTAACAACGCCACAGACTTAACAAAAAACTCACACTTAGAAAATTTAGCATACAACTCTCTATCTTTGAGAGTTTGGAGGACTATTCTAAGATGACTAGCATGATCCTTCTCATTCCTCGAATAAATCAGTATATCATCAATGAAAATGATAACAAACATGTCGAGATATTGCTTAAACACTCTATTCATAAGATCTATGAATATTGCAGGCGCATTAGTCAAGCCAAAATATATGACAAGAAACTCATAATGATTATAATGGGTTTTGAATATTGTCTCCGGGATGTCACTTTCTCTTACTTTTAACTGATGATAACCAGATCTAAGGTCTATCTTAGGGATGCAAGTGGCACCCTAAAGTTGGTCAAAAAGATAATCAATTCTCGGGAGGGGATTCTTAATCTTTACGGTGACCTTGTTCAACTAGCAGTAATTGATACACATTCTAAGAAAACCATCTTACTTTCTCATAAATAAGACCAGAGGTCCCCTAAGGTGAGACACTAGGCCAAATGAAACCTTTATCAAGAAGATCTTTCAACTGCTCTTTTAACTCTTTTAACTGAGCTGGAGCCATTCTATATAGTGAAATAGAGATAGGTCGAGTATCAGGAAGGATGTCTATTTCGAAATTGATTTCTCTCTCGAAAGGGACTCCGGGAAAATCATCTGGAAAGACCTCTGGAAATTCACTCACAAATGAAACTGATTTGATAGGCAGTGTCTCAACACTAGAGTCATTAACACGGACGAAGTGATAAATGCACAATGTAGAAGCTCACTTTCTGGACTTAACATATGAGATGAAAATACCCTTTGGCATTGTTGTACTACTCCTCCTCTCTAAAACAGGCTCATTAAGAAACTAAAACTTGACTACTTGAGTTCTACAATCAACTAAGGCATAACTACCATGAAGCCAACCCATACCTAGAATAGCACCAAAGTCCACAATGTCTAGCTCGACTAAGTCAGCCATGGTGCCCTTATAATTGACAGAGATGGTACAATCACGATAAACTTTTTTTGCTAGAATAGAATCTCCAACAGGTGTGGACACACTGAAAGGCTCAAGAAGTTATTCGGGAAGAATATCGAACCTTATAGTTATATACGGAGTCACAAAAGATAGACTCGCACTTGGATCAAGTAATGCATACACATCCAAAGTAAAGATTTTGATCATACCCGCGATAACATCTGGTGAATTCTCCTGCTCTTAGTGATTGGTTATAGCATACAGACGGTTTTCTCCTCCGCTTGTCCCTGAAGTAGCTCCTCTCGGAGCAACTCTATCTACCAGGGCTGCCGAAGAAGATGGGGCTCTATTGCCCCCATTATCATTACGTTGCCGGTTATTAGGGTCTTCCCTAAAAAAGTGAACTTGTACTTCCACACTTGTAGAAAAACATCAATGCCAACACGACATTCTCCAAGATGGAGATTACCACACTTACCACATAATGAGTTGCGAGTGAACCCTTGTGCTACACTGCGCTGCGACTGAGAGCCTTGAACTCTAAAATTTTGAGAGTTCTGGTTTCTATAATCATTTTTCCCTACAGGCGCATTAGCTGATGATGGAGCAGGTCCAGATGACCTTTGCTGAAAGGATGATCGGTTCATATCCCCAGTTTTCTAGTGGCCGGACTCATGACTTATTGTCTTTGCTGTCTTGCTATGGAACTCTTCCTTACCCTTCAACTTGTCTTCCTCAACCTGCTGCAGATGAATCATAACCCTGGCCATGTGCATGTATCCTATCAACATAGCCGTCTTACCTTCCTTACTAAATAAGCGGGATAGTCAAGAAATTAACAAGCTCATTCTACTCATCATATCCACCACCATCTCAGGAGCAAAGTAGGATAATTGAGTGAACTTGAGGTTGTACTCTTGTACACCCATATATTCCTGCTTTAGATTAAGAAACTCTCTAACCTTGGCTTCATTTAGCTCTCGAGGAAACAAGCGCCCCCAAAAAGCATCTTCGAACACAACCGAACTCAATAGTGGTGCCCATGTTGCCCTCTTTTTTCCCACTAATCATACCATATCCTAGTAATACTTTTGACCTGGTATGTCGCAAACTCCACACACTCGACATCAACAACATGCATAACCTCAAATACCTTCTAAAGTTCATCCCTCATTGAGCTTTGATCCAGTAAATTCTAGGGGACTCATTCTCAAAAATTCTTGGACTCTAGATGCATCATTCCCATCCTGATGTTCACCTCCTTGGTGACCAACATGTGCTATCAACACTTTAGTCAAGGATGGGAATGATGTCCTTGAGCATTGGGAACCTTTTGATCTTGAGGATTAACATTTCTCCTAGCAGGATGTCCTCGAGCAACTCTTTGTAGAGGCATGATCCAAAAGATACGCGTAAGCACAAGTTAGAAAAAAACTTTCATAGAGTTGAACTCTATTGCACGAAAAGGAGTAAGAAGAGAGTGAAATTTTTCCTAAATGTTATAGCTTCCCAATTATAGATGTGGCGCGCTTCACACCGATAACAAGGGCTCTATAGACACGCGTGTCTTCATAGATACCCTAGGACTCTTGAACTTTGTGCTCTGATTCCAACTTTTCAGGACCTGGGCCTACACCTTGGACGTATTTGGCACTCAGGAATCATTTCTGATCACCAAGCGAACCCTTGGACTGGCTACATGACTTACATGACTCTAAGAAATACGCGAAAGCTTAAAATAGATGAACATTTAAGCATTAAAGAAAGTCTTAAAATATCTTGCAAATACTTAACATAAGTCATAAGTTAAATAAACAACCTGAGAAAACAATGGAAACATCAAATCATGTTTGTCTATGAAGCGTCTAACAATGTAAGATAGATATCGGGACAAGAGCTATGAGACCTCCAATACTACTAAGTTGAATGAAAATGGAGTTTCCCGAAATCAAGGAGGCCTCACCAAATACTGTCTGTCAGTGAATAGTGATCTCAACGAAGCACCTTGTGATGATCCTAAGCACCTGTATCTGCATCATAATAAGATGCAGGGCGAATGACGTCAGTACACTAGTAAGTTATAGGGCTAGAGTAAAAAATTAACTGACCTGAATGACTGAAAGCAATATAATTGAATCGATATATGAATATGGAGTTAATAACTTTTAAGCTTTACAATAAGATATGTAATAAAGCCAATATGAATAAAACATATATACTTTACTTGTGGGAAGTTTCCCTAACCGACAACTATTACTATGAGCCTAGCAATGATACAACGTTTCGCCAATGTTGCGAGGGCAATCCTATACCTTGTCGGGGTATGGGATGATATTTTGAATATGGATCCATCAAATAGGTCTTCTTAGAGGCAGTGCGGAGTCGTATGAAGAATCAATGCTATCCTATCCTACGTTGGCTATGCAGTCTAATGGGTTTTCCAAGTTATAAAAGACTATAACCCAATTTAGTGCTCGATATTACTCCCAAAATAATCAATATAACTTTATTCTCAATTCACCCATTTCAAAGAATGGACTTTTTACTTTATTAAAGTACTTTTCAAAACATTAGACGTATTTGCATTGTTATAACATGCACTCATGAACTTATCTTTCAAGCCCAATAATCAACATAGATACATGTATACATATATACAAATAACATTTGAAGCTCTTAAGTTTTTATGAAATAGAGCCTTTAAACTTTCCTCTTATATTACATTAATTTGGAATGTAAATGAAGACATGTGAGTAGAATAAGTAGGATCTCTCAAGGATTAATGAAGACTTTAAGATTTATTATCAAGAAGAGAGCGAACACACGATTCAAAGGAACACATACGAGACAAAATTAGGAGAAGAAAAAGGCAAGGCGACCCTGATGCATCAGTGGCGAATCGCGCCAGCCCCAAAAGTACTGAGAGTAATTTGGAGATCAATTCAGGCGCATGGCTCCATCCTTCCCGGTGCTTTGGTGGCGCATTGCCCCGACCCGAACTGAGAAATCTGACCAATTGTCATGTTCAATTTCAGGTCCCAACTCATCTAGAATCGATTGATATCTTCCAAACTCTCTTTGATTCATAAACCCAACACAAATTCACTGAAACTTCAGTCAAATTCTATCGAGAAATACCACTCATTCGCAATATCCTCACTACAAGAACTCAAAACCTCTATTGTTAATGAATGGGCGAACACTCAAGAACTCTTCAAGAATCTTTACATAAATGATTTCATGGACAAATTAATGAAAGAAGTACATGATTGGTGTGTGAACGAACAAATCCATCACTAAGAGAAACCTCACATACCTTGAAAGAACAATTGTTCTTGGCGAAATCCTCAACCCTTGAATGAACGTTGAAAATCCTCTTTTCTTCTTCTTGAAACTTTGCCCTAGAATTTTAAGTGTTTAGGAATGTAAAACTTAACTTAACGTCTAATTAATTAGACCCTTAAATTGGGTGAGGAAAACGTGGGTAGGACTATTGGTGTAAGGATAAGACCAAAATACCCTTTCCTTAAATGGACGAAAAGCCTTAACTAGAGAGATTTCACTCAAACAACCATAACTTTTTACTCCGAGCTCGAAATTTAGCAAACATGGTGGCATTGGAAAGAAGACTCAAAGACCTTCAATTTGATACCTCATGGGCCACCTAAATACTTATGTGCTAAAATATATTATTGTTTGAAGTTGACCTAAAACTAAAACTTGATGGTAGTCCGAGGTGTTACACGATGTCTTACCCTTTTGGTGCAATGAAACTTGAATTCATCGTCTTACTCTCAACCAATGACATAAATTATAGTCCAAAATAAAATAAAACTTACCCCTGATCGTCTAAAATATCATCACTTGTTATTAATAGCACGAATAAGTTTAGTGATAATAACACTTCAAAAGATCATATATAATTAATTCTTGTTGCTAAACAAAGTAAAGTTAGTCATCATAGGTGGCTCTGCATACCCTTTTTCAACTTAAAAGTTTTATGAATAATTCACTTATTTAAAGACCGACAAATTAATTAACATTAACTTCATTTATTGCTAGTTAAGAAAATTTCTTTCTTCAATTGTAATTCGAAGATAAAGTAACTAGAGGTAAACACTAATCATCACAATAGATAAAATAATACCTCAAAATCTAAAAATTAAATAAACACTTGATAAATGGACCTAATAAAGTCTTCATGTCAAATTATTTCAATGGCATGTAGGTTATATGTTAGCATATATTTTATGGATTTCTAAAATTAGCATATTCTTTTTATAGATACATACAAATCAGAGTTAATGTATTTATTATTATGAAAGAAGCTTACCATAAATCAAATAAAACATTAGCTTACCATTGACAAATTTGTTAATTGCCCACCTAAATGACATATCATTGCCTATTTAAGAATCCTTCATGACAGAAAAAATGCTTTTGATGATTTCAAAAGAAAATAAAATACTTCTCAAATATTAGTTTGCTTACCTTTTTAAAGTAACTATAAAACAAGTTATGTTAGTACACATAACATATTATAATAATTCAAGAAGTAAATGATTAGCTAGTGAAAGATAAAAAAGTGTAAAAATAATCAATAATGCTGATCAAAGTTAATGTATGTCAACATAAGAAATTTTAATACCTTTTCTTTTTTATTTTTATATGCATTCCTTAAATTAACTATATCTCATTTAAAAGCAATTATGTATTACTAAGTGATAACCACAACAAAGTATCAACCAAATTAAAAATTCATGTTATGCACTTTTAGTCTTCTAACGATTTCACTGAGTTCATTTTTTCCAACAAGGTTATCAATCAAGTATGTACTAATTATCCTTCCAATATTTAGCTCAAAAATCCATGATAATATTAACGATAGTTACATTGGACACATGAAATTTAAACTATCAAGTATAAGAAGACTTATATAGCAAAATAGAATATACTTACTATTTATGTTTGAACTAATGCACTTTCGGAGATGCTCGTTGATGAAGAGACTCGTGCTGATAAGGTGTTATAAAATAAATCATGTGCAGTATAATAAAATGACAAGAACAAAAAGAGAGAGACACAAAGTAGTAGTAGTAGCTTTTCTCTATTAATGAATATTTTTCTTTTCACTTACTCTTGCCTTATTTCTTACTTTTTAACAAGATTTATATATATACACACACACTTGGGAACAAAGTATAATACATGGATATCTATTTCCATGTAAATAATTGGCCACCAAGTATAATATATGGATGGTTAGATTACAACACATTGTATGTTGTGTGTTTATCCATCTTACATATAATAATAGTGTGTACATATATGTTACAACAAAATATATGTATGTGGATCCATTTTACAACAATTTATACTTTATACTATCATATTTCCATTTTTAGTTACTTTTCCTAAAACTATTTATGGGAACGTGTATTGCACGTTTATCCTAAAATACTTGTATATATTTTGTATTGCAAAGGACTTGTTTTACTTCATATTGGGATATGGAAGATTGGCATGATAGGGAACGGGTAGTTCAGTGGTAGGTAGAGCATGCAAGACATCCATAAGTGAATGTTGTAAGTCTCCATTGCCATTCTCATACCCTTTGAGACTACATGGGCCATGAATATTGGGTTTTTAACTACAATCATTACATCTTGATTCTCCATGAGTACATTGAAGATGAAGGAGTAACCCTGCAGACAGATTACCAACCAGGATGTCAAAGTTGTGGTAGGGATCAAAGGGGAAGGCGTGTAAATGGTTGTTTCCCCTACAATTTGGACGTTTACTAGATAGAGAGGGAAGTTCATAATGTAAAATTGGATTCGTGAACTAGTGCTTTGGGGCTTTGGGGGAGTGATTTGCTTCTCCTTTGTTGATAGTGCAGTGGAAATCGGGCTATGACTCATTATTTAATACATCTTGAATTAGATCATCTTATACCAAGTAACATCTAAGTCATTTAATGAGTAATTCATTTATTAACTCGACACATTTTGATTCACCCATTTAATACCCCATACAACAACTATTAAAATCTCAACAAATTTGAACCCATAAATTTAATAATACTTAAATATATTGTTAATAGTAAAGATATAAACACATTAAATTTTGAAATGACTTCTACTTTCGGTCAAATTTGAACTTTGTATCTCATAAATAATGAGCTTTGGTGACGTCGACTGTCGTCTTCTTTTAAGGAAATTCAATAGAGATTACATAAACCAACAAGAACTCCAAAATTATATTTATGAGATGTAGAGTTCAAATTTGACAGAAAGTAGAAGTCATTTGAAAAGTTAATGTGTTTATATACTTATAATTAATATTATATTTAAGTATTGTTAAAATCGTGGGTTCAAATTTAATTTGTTCAAATTTTAATAGTGGTTGTATAGGGTATTAAATGGGTGAATCAAAATGGGTCATGTTAATAAATGAATTAGCAATTAAATCACTCTAATTTAACTTGGGAAAAGATGTTTTTTATTCAAGATGTGCTAAATAATAAGTCATAGCCCAACTTCCTATAATCCCAAACTTCAACTGCGCTACCAATAAAGGAGAAGTAAATCACACCCCCTAAGAACTAGATCACAAATACAATCTTTCATGATGAACCAGAAATAACCCTTCCCTCTCTATCTAGTAAATGCCCAAATTTTAGGGGTAACTACAATTTGAGCAACTTCCCCTTTGATCCCCTCCACAACTCTGACTTCCTGGTTGGAAATGAGTCTGTAAGGTTACTCCTTGAACTTCAATGTACTCATGGAGAATCAATAAGTAATGATTGTAGTTCAAAACCCAACATTCATGGCCTAGGCATTCTCGAAGGGTATGAGAATAGCGATGGAGACTTACAATAGTCACTTATGGATGTTGTTCATGCTCCACCCACCACTGAACTACTTGTTCCCTATCAAGTCATTCCTCCATATCCCAACATGGATAAAATATGTTATTTGTAATACTAAATATATATGAGTATTTTGGGATAAACATGCAACGCACATTCCCAGAACTAGTTTCAGGAAAAGTCATTACAAAATGAAAATATGTTAGTATAAAGTACAACTATTATTACAGCAATAATAAAAATATGATTTACAACAAATATATTGTTAAAGTAATAAAAAACTAATTTAATCACGGGTGTACACATTTATGCCGGAAACATACATCTTTACGCCGGGGGCTGACATTCCAAATTCTAGGGTGTATGTCCTATGGATCTATACCTTTTTATTTGTAAATAGGTATTACACACACCAACTATTAGAACAAGTACTCAAAAGTTATATTTTATGAGATGTAGAGTACATATTTGTTCGAAAGTAGAAGTTGTTTCAAAATTTAATGTGTTTATATATTTATTATTAGCACTAAATGTAAGTATTATTAAAACTATGGGTTCAAATATATTTTTTTGAGATTTTAATAGTTGTTATATGAGGTATTAAATGAGCGAATCAAAATGGATTAAGTTAAGAAATGAACTATTCATTTACTCACTCAAATATTACTTGGGATAAGATGAATTGATTCAAGATATGCTAAATAACGAGTCATAGTCCAACTTCCTATAAAACACACACTTCCACTGCACTCTCAACAAAGGAGAAGCAAATCACTTCCCCTAAGCACTAGTTCACTAATCAATTCTCGCACGATGAATTAAAACTGTCACTTCCCTCTCTACTTAGTAAACACGCTAACAGTAGGGGCAACTACCATTTACACATTTACCCCTCTAATCCCCTCCACTGCTCTAACATCCTGATTGGAAATGAGTCTGCAAGGTTACTCCTTGATCTTCAATGTACTCCTCGAGAATCAATAAGTAATAATTGTAGTTCAACAAATCCTCTCTCTGATGGAGACCCAACCGTTTCATCTTGTTTTTCAAAACCTATAGAACATGGACCCACTTTTTCATCACTAGATGATGCAGGGTGTAGCTCAAGGATCTCCTTCTTCCCAGCTATAACTCCATCACGCTCAATAGGAAGCACAACAGCCATCCAGGTGCTGAACAACATAGCGACCACATCCTAACTACCTCTTATTGTAAACATAGTTCCCTAACATATTGATTTAGTTTAATCTATTAAATTTGTTGTTTGAGAATTTGTCCAATGATCTAAGTATTCAAACACAGGTACATGAGGTTCAAAGTATTTTCCAGGAGGTTCTAAGAACAGACAAGAGAATAATCAATTCGGATAAGAAAAACACTCCCAGTATGAAAGTTAGACAGGCCAATGTTACAAGTTACTAAAAGTTTTAGGTACAATTTACAATGTTCATGGTGAATGTTCCAACAATATAGATTAAAACTATCTACTACAGTACTTTCTATAGTCTGAAGTAATTTCAATTGGTTAATATATCATGCACCTGGTGAGAGCTTTGAGATGTATCATTTGGTATAAAACCAGGACTAAGATGCTACAAGTAGATTCATGTTTTTCTCTAGAAATTTTTTATTTGCACTAACTCTTTGTAAAGTGTTGACACTGATCTCAAGATTATCTTCCGTTAATGGGGTTAACGATACAAGTTATTTCCAATAACGAGGAAAGACAAGAAAAGCATTATTGTTTCGACATACCTATTTCTGGAGACAAATGACATAGTTGAAGGATGGTTCAACAATATCTCTCACAAACTCCACAATAGGCCTCGCAAAAATCAATAAGTAAGTGAACTTTGATTAGGTTTAATGGAGGGTGGTTGTATTAATCCCTTGATGGAATTCAGCCCACCTAAACTTAAATTGGGTAAGGGATAAGTGATCTTACCTGAGGTTGAAAAGATGTGTACCGATTCAAATTAACAACTCAGTTCAATAGATCTACAACTCAAAAACTTCATCAGCTCACGAATTCAGCAATATTAGATCAAACTAGGTTCAATATTCATTGATGATGAATCAAAGTGACCATTCTCAAATTCACTATGTCGAGCTACTGAAGGTGTAGGAGTTTCCAAATCCAAGACCTCGACATCTTTGTTGATACTCAATGAAGTCTCAAAGAGAAGAAGACATTTCCAGTTTCTTTTTTTCCAATTTCCACTTTCCCTTTTACATTTGTGTCTTTGCCGTTTCCTTTAGCTCTTTTGTTTTATTCCTTTTAGGGATTTTAGTTTCTTATTTGTTCTCTGAATTGGGCTCAATGGGCCAACTTACAATGTATAGTACTTGTTTATTATAATAATGGTTTACCCAATGGGTCTTTAATTTTTAACAAAATATTCAAACAAGGTTATCCTATTTTATGATGTTCTCAATTGGTTCATTGTTTTTTCTTCATTTTATATCAAGATCACGTAAAATTAGGTTTACACATTCTATTCATTCTATTTTAATAAAAATAAAAATAAAAATGGTTTCATTAGTAAAAAGAAAGTGGTGGCTAGTTTGTGAAAATTCTCAAAAGATTTTTCTCAAATTTCTCCGACGTTTCTTTAGAAAGATTCAAACAATTTTATTTCTAAAAGATCATATAATGTTTTGCTTCCAAATTGGACACGCAAGTGTACATGGTCGCACATGTAATATAGTGGCTCTAAAAGAGCCGGATTATCGAACCCAAAGGACTTGTCTATTAACTATTTTACTAAAGTATACTAGTGTATTTAATTATTCAAGTGTGCCAAAAGAGTTTAATTTATATTTGAATATTAAGAATGCAAAAATAAAATAATAAAGTTACTTATAATGATTGATGCAATTCCAATGCTGCATCATTCTTAAGGTATTATGTATCACATCTCATGCATGAATTAACTACAGTTATTAAATTACTGATTTACATGATTGATATTATGATAATGATCTCTTGACCACTAATCACCTACTCCAATTGTCTGTCTAACTAAATCATTGAGCGGGGATAGACATAACTTAATTGGCGAGCATTTATATTTCATCATGTTTTGTAACCAAGTTCGATGTTCGTTCGGGTCTCAATCTTGAACACGAATCTGAACAAGTGATATGCAAGAGAGATTGAGCTATTTGTATTCTTTGGTCTATCTACCTCTCTTTCTCTCGAGTCCAAGAATAGACAATATATTTATCTCTATGGTGATCAAGCATGAAATACTAAAATAAGAATACAAAAGTAATTTAAATGATAACCAACATTAATTCAAAATAATCGACGTTCAACAATTACCTGTTGCTACAACCTCAAAACAAGGGTCCTTAGCTAATAATGTCTAAGAAGAGTAGAAAAAGAAAAGAACCCTAAAAAGCATTGACAACTTTGTATATGATTCTCTTGCCCTTGAATAAGAAGTTTCTCTCCCACAAAATATCACTAGGGTCCTATTTATAGAGTTTAGGAAAAACTAATTCTACTTCGAATCCAATTAGGAATCCTAAATCAACTAAAATTCATCGGGAAAGTCGGGATTGGCCTGGGGTGGTGCGCCACTATCGCGTCAGGACAGCTGGGGCAGTGCACCATTAGTGCGCCTGAACTTGGCTTTAGTAGTTTAGACCCTGGCGCGATGGGCCAAGGCTACTCAAGCTGTGTTTTTTTGTTCGCGCTCATTTCCCTTTGCTCCTATCACCTTCTATTTAGCTCATATTCCTTTCAGAACCCCTGAACATGCTAATCATGTAGGTTAGTGCGCATTCACTGCAATACTCAATTAAAACACAACAATTATCATCAAGAATGTCCTTGAAACAAAGGCACATGCGAGTAAATCGTAGTAAATGGGCATATAAATACGCCCAAGATCAAAGATCATATAAAGTGTTTAAGTTGAAGTACTGGTTTAAATTAAACTGTCTTAGATTCAAATCCTTTCAGAACAATTTTTTTAAGATAGACAATAGGTCAAATATACCATTGTACTATTAAAATTAGTTTAAATATATACTTCATTATACTTTGAGTTCAAATATACCCTTTCTGTTAGACATTGGGTTCAAATATAACTCTCTCATTATACTTTGGCAGAAATTTATCCTTAATTTTAACAAGGATGTGTATAAACACCAAATAATTTATTCCCAATTTTAAATACTAAATTCTTTTACAAATATATCCATTTGACTTGACTCATTTTTTTCTTTTCATGTTCTTCTTCTCTCTGGACCCAAATCTAATTTTTGATAATATCACCAAAAAAATAAATTTTGCCGGAATCCTCGCGCCAATTGCCCTTTTCGCAAACAGGCTACCTATCTTAAGAACACAATCGATTGATTTAAACAAAAAAAGGGTTTCCTGAAAATTTAAGAAGTGAAATGGGGGGGGGGGGGATGCATCCAAAACTATATACTACTAGTATTGAATAAGAATATGAAAAAAAAATCAAGAGAAAATTATCAAAATTGTCCTTTATATTTGAGTGAAGAGTCAAAGTAATCCTTCTCTTTTCACATGGAGCACTAATAGTCCTCCATGTTTCAAAAATTGGTGCACTTTTGATATTCTCTCAATCATCCGTCTAATTTTAACGATAACATTTGTGCCCATGTGAGAAAGCCTCATATGGTAGATACCATATCATTGTTTCCATCATTGCTAACCAGATCTTCTCCATCCCTAATTTCATAACTTTGATTCTTATACTAGACAAACAGAATAAAAATAAAGAGATTGGTAATTGGATAAGTAAGACTCATTCAGTTTCATCTTGTTGCTTTTAAAGAATCTTTTTCTTTCTTTTTTGTTTTTTCTTCATCTCCCTTCAATGGAAGTCTTCGGCAAAAGTAAGATCATCTGTTTCTATGAATGCAAACCAATTTTCATCGGCATCAAGCCTTCAAGTTTAAACTATATTTTGCTATTGTTTTTCATTTATTTTTTGGTGTAGTTTTTGTGGAAATCTAGTTTTGTTTCTTGGTTCAATTCTAGTGGTTTTTTAGTGTTGTTTTGGTGCAACTTCGGAGTTTGTTTTGGTATGTTCTGGTACAATTTTGGTGTTCCTTTGGTGCTTTTCTACTGTTGTTTTGATGCAGTTTCAGTGCAGCGAATCTGGTGCTGCTGTTTTTGGCATAATTCCGACACTGCTTTGCGGCTTTTGTGGTGCAAATTTAGTTCTTTTTCATGCAATTTTGGTACTTCTATGCTATTGTTTTGGTGCAATTCTAGTGTCGTTTTAGTGTGAATCTAGTGTGCAACTATTTTTGTGAAATTACCACGTTATTTCAGTGCACAAAAAATACCTTTAAAAATTAGACAGATGTTTGAGAGAATATCAAAAGTGCGTGTTAAAAGACAAGAATTACTCTGACTCTTAACTCAAACATAATCAAATTCTTTAGAAACTACAAAAAACATGAAGGACTATAAGTGGTCCATGTTAAAGGACTCAATTTTACTCTTAATTTAGATCCTTTTCTCAAAAGATCAATCACAAATTCATAAATTTGTTAATAAATTTGATTTGTAGTTACTTTATTCTGAAATGGAGCAATAATTTCAATGAATTCCATTTTTCCTATGAAATCATCAAAAATCAGATTTGGATCTTTTAAGAAAAAAGATGAAAAGAATAGAAAACCAGTCATGTTGGGTTAAACTGGTTGGGCTAAATCTGCATTTAAAATTGAAGATGAATCGTTTGATTTTCAGCTTAAAATTGTCCCTCTGTTAAAATTAAGAGTAAAATTGAGTCAAAGTAGAATGAGAAAGGTATATTTGAACTCAAAGTATAATAACAGAAGGGATATATTTAGACCAAAAGTATAACAACGGATATATTTAAACTATTTCTAATAGTACATGAGTATATTTGACCCTTTTCCGTTTTAACATTAGTAATCATATATATATATATATATATATATATATAAAAAGAAGTGATGTGACACCTCTTAATGGCCAACGATCTTATTATCTTTTTTGTGGTTTTTTTTGACATTTTTTTCTAATTTTTCTCAATTATTTTATTTTATAAAATCATCTTCTAAATTCATATCTCTTCAATTACATAAATTTAAATCTTAATCAATTTAGTAATATCTACAACTCCTAACCTTTCATATTCATAACCTTCATATTATTTAATATACAAATTTATAACTCCTTAAAAAAACAGTTATAAAAACTTATCTTGAGACATGTATGATGATTATTTTATTTTCATTTTTCTTATTCCTCATCTTGTGTTTCTTTGATTGGTCATTTTTTGTCTTCTTTGATCCTATTTTGCAGGACAAATATGTATAATGAAGAATGTTTTACATAGGTTGGAGGTAAAATGTTTGGACATGCATAGTATAATTATCACTTTTTTCTACTCTAATTATATATTTAATTTTTTTATTCTTGATTATACGTATCATAAGGTATTTTTGGAAAAAAATAATTTATTTTTTTCTCTTTGTAGTTTCTAGAGAATATTAATGTTAGACATCCTTGCACAGTTTGATTTTGACATGTCTAATACTTATAATTATCACTTTTTTCTATTTTAATTATATATTTTATATTATTTTTGTGGTTCTAGATGATACAAATCATATATATATATGTTTTTAGAAAATGATGTGAGTTTTTTCTCTTTTGCTTCTCTTTGTGGTTTCTTAAGATTATTTTTTTTCACTTTTTTTTTTTGTAGTTTCTGAAGAATTTGATTATTTTTACTCTCCTCTTCTCTTTGTAGGTTTTGGAGAATTGAATTAGTTTATGTTAAGAACATGATCCTTCTTTCCTCTTCAACTCATAATTAAATATTCTTTAAAGTTTTTACTTGATTTGTTAACTTCATTTTTATGTATTTTTGTTGTTGTTGTAAGGTTAACTTATTGTGTTTTCAATTCAAGATACTTTTGAAAATAAAAGTAGAAAAGGGAGTTAACATATACATGTATGCTACTCAAGAAAGTATGTAGATAATTTTATAGTTATGTGGATCATTTTTTATTAATTATAATGATAGAACATGAGAATGTAAAGTTGATTTGTAATTTTCAAGTTACAGTTTAATTCATAGAAAAATTGATTATTATTATGTAACTTTGCAATCTTCATATTTTAATTTGTATTATTATAACAGTTAGAAGTTTTCAAGTTTTCAGATTTTTAGGGATCACTATTATGATTTGTTGGGTCTGAACTCAAAATGTAAAAGTATTTTATTAGGATAAAAATAATTTAGTAAAATTGTTTGTCACTTTTTTTACCAACATATAAATTATCTAGAAGAAAAGTAATATGACACTTTTTTTTTTGCCAAGAATCATATTTATCGTCTTTTTTTCCTCTCATTTTCTTGATAATTCATTTGTTTATATATTTCTTATTATTGTTCAAAAATAAATATGTCAATTACTACTCCTTCATTTATTCATATTCTTTAATAGAAAATTTTAATTGCCTTTATTATCCTTACTTTCATGACATTTGATGATCATATAACTTCTAAATTTTATTAATATAGTCATGTTCATAAAATTATGTGATAATTAATTGTCTTTATTTTCCTTGCTTTCATGATTTTTAATGTTCACAAATCCTAAATTATGTTAATAGTCATGTTCATGATATCATTTAATATTTCATATTGTTATCCTATAATTAGAGGCATTATAAAACTTTAATATAAAATAATAAAACTTATATGTATAGTAAAATAGAGGATATATATATATATATAAAGATCTAAAAATAATTTCTTTAACTCTCTTATTGATTAAGAAAAAAAATAAATTTCATCATTTAATTCTCTTAATAACAAATTTGTGTTTAAACTGTTAAAGAAAGTCATATATATAAATTAATCTTCTTTGTGTGAATTACATATAAGCATTTCTATACGTAATAATTAAAAATGACCAACTCCATAAATTGTATCATATAAAAAATTAAAAGAATATAGTTGATACCTCAATGAAACAATATGGAAGAAGAAAGAATGAAAAAGAGAAATCTAATATTATATGATATTGCACTTTCCATCCAAACAAACTATATGCATATAATTTATACAAAGTGTAAGCATATAATTTAATTTATTAGAAATGATGAACATTTATTTTCTAATCGGTTAAGGAAGAGAGTCCATGTTTCACTTTTCAGGTTTTATTGAATTAATAAAGCAAGACTAATGTGGAATTAATATATATTACATAAATTAATAAATAAAAAAGAAAAAAGTTAAACACAATAAGGATAAAAGCCAAAAACAAAAGAAGATATATATATATATATATATATATATATAGATAAAACATAAACAGTGACATGACACCTCTCAGTTACCAAAGATCGTACT
>JAJOOD010033819.1:0-30997 GCA_029582525.1 Solanum tacnaense | reverse complement strand
CGACCTCCGGATGTCGCTTTTAAAAGTAATTAGATGAAATAAAAATACCGACCTCCGGATGTCGCTTTAATTAATAGTAATTAGATGAAATAAAAAAATAAAAATACCGACCTCATGTGGTCAGTATTTTAATTACATACTACCGACATTCGGAAGTCGGAATTATAAAATTTTTAATGAATTACAATAAAAACCGACCTCTTGATGTCGGTATTATTTTCTCAATTAAATATAAAAAAATACCGACCTCATGAGGTCAGTATTTTTATTGTAATTCATTTTTTCCGGGAAAAATTCCGACCTCCAGAGGTCGGAATTTGGTTTTCCCGCTTTATTTTGCATAAAAACCGACTACTTGTAAATACCGACCTCCGGAGGTCGGAAATTACCGACCTCCATTTGAGGTCGGAAATTTTTAGGTCGGTATTCACTGTTTTTTTAGTAGTGTCTCTCTTGCCTTTTCCCAGTCAAATTACTATCTTTGGATGGGTCCTTCAGGATTTATATATAAACTCTATTAGTAACAACATTTTAGAAGTAAGATCTAGAAAGAAAGGAATTTATCAATACCCAGATAAATTGGGATTGGTGAGACAAAAAAAAGACCACTTTGTGAAACAAGAAAAAAACTTCAAAATTCCCATGTTCTTGATTTTCCTCTTTGAGATAGAAATCAAGATTCAAAACAAATTTGAAATCTCTTGAAATACTTTAAATCCAGTTAATTGAATTTTTTCCTCCTTTTTTTCTTTTTTTCTAATTTTTTCTCTCTTTTTTTTGCTATGTAGATTAACCTTTAAGCAACTACAACAAAGATTTTTTTTAACCTCCCAAGATTATCAAGAACGGAATTTTAATAGAATCGCTTTGATACCACTTGATAAGAATCGAGTTATCAGAATAAACAAGAAAATAATGCGGATGCTAAATTATAAAGATTAAAGAAAGAAATTGAAAGATATGTGAACTTCAAGAATAAAATCTCCAATTTCAAGATAAAGTGTTAAGAACTCTAATTGATCTTAGTATTCAAAAATTGTGGATTAAGACTAATTATGATACTAATAGATTCAATTCAAGAATTTATTTCAAAAATGATCTAGACCCCTATTATGAAGAAATTAGAGACAACAATTAGTATAAGAATAATCACCTTCTTTAATTTACGAATAGAAACCAAAGATATCAAATTAAAAATTAATTTTACCTCTTAGAGAATTATTCTTATAAGGTTGTAAGATAAATCCATAGTCACCACACACAAAGGTGTAAAGAAAAGAAACCTCTCAAATAATATTAATCATGTATGTTCTTAAAATAATAAAAACAAACCCTATATATAGGAAAATCTATCCCAAATAGAATGGGATTCAAATCTTACTTTTATGGAAATAATAACTAGGAAATTTTAAACTAGAAAACTTTTAAACTAGGAAACTTTAAACTACGAAAACTTTAAACAAGGAAACTTTAAACTAGAAAACTTTAAACTAGGAAACTTTTTAAACTAGGAAAAATCTAAACGAGGAAACTTTTAAATTAGCAAATTTTGACTTTAAGCGTTCAGCTTTATGGACTTTTTAATTGGGCTTCGTGTGGCCTAATCTTCTTTCTTTTGGGCTTGAATTTGGACACCTCTTTTGTGATAAGCATATTCTTGATTTTTGATTGAAGCCCATCAACTTTAGTACAAGTAGGCTGACATGGATGCTATCACTTCAATTGCACCAATTAGCTGGATTTGAACCCTGGTATCAGGAGTGGTTTCTCTAGCTTATACCAACAACACAAAGGCACTCTAATGCTTTTCATGGGTGCAATGTTAACTATATTCTAGTTTCTGCCAGTTTTCTAAATAAATATACATATATACATATGATTATTTACAAAGTTGGTGGGTGCAAGTGCCCACCCTTGGAGGGTGTGGGTTCACCTCTGAGACTAGGAAAATATGAACTTACCCAATGAATTGATTTTTAAATATGAAGTTTCTATGCTCCAACCCCACATTTCATGTTTGCAATTCTATGCTTTCTCCTTGAAGTAAATGCAAAGCTCTGCATATAAGAAATTAAAAAATTAAAAAGACACTCACATCAAGAACAAAGGGAATGGAACACTAAATCTCAATAACCAGAAGTTAAAAAAAATACAAATTGATAAATAGGGAAGACCTATATGAGGTGCTAAAGAATCAGAAGAAAACATTCAATTAATTCTATATCAAGCGCATGCAATATTACCACAACACAAAGGCCAACTAGATCAGCAAAATTGAATGAAAAAGCAATTCAGTCAAATTTTTGACTGGGGACATATGACCAAAATCAAAATCAAAATCAAAAAGTAAAATCAGAGATACTGGTGGCCATCAAATACCATTGGTATTCTCAGAAAAAACTTATGATAATAATGGAAAAAGACCCAAAAATATGAACAATTGAAAGAAGGTGGAAGAATCTAGTTAAAAAGTAGAAACTCAAAGGAAATAAAAGACGAAAAGAACGATGGAAAAAAAGAGGTAGTGAATACGGAGTATGGCTATAATTTCAGCGGAGATCGCGAGGCCTTTCGTAAAGATGAAGATGTACAATAAGCTCCAAAGTCAGCCTCTCTGTCGTTAACAGAACAAAAAGATACATTGACATGAGATTTCAAAAATTCCCCATCAGATACCTGGGATGCCCTCTGATCACTGGTAAAAAGAAACTAGTGTATTACTCTGACATTGTCAATAAAGTGACTAGCAAAGTTAAAGGACGGCATACCAAGTTTCTTTCCACCAGTGGAAGAGCTACTCTTATTAGACATGTTCTCATGGCCATCCCTACTCATATCCTGAGTGCTATTAACCCTCCAAAGGGCACACTTGAGCTTATTGAGAAAATCATTGCTAGGTCTTTTTGGTCTGGAAATGAAGCTGGTGGTAAACATCATTGGATTTCTTGGGATACCTTGAACTACCCTTATAATGAAGGTGGAGCTAACTTCAGGAAAATCTCGGACATTTGTCGAGCTTTTTAGTCAAAACAGTGGTGGAACTTAAGAACCACCACATCTCTTTTGGGATATTACATGAAATCCAAATACTTGCATACCCACCACCCCGTGAAACCTAAATGGATCTCGGGCAACTCACAAGGTTGGAAAGCTATGTGTGAAGCCAGATCAGATATGGAGAATCACATTTCCTGGAAAATTGGTAGAGGAGAGATAGATTTTTGGTTTGACAATTGGTCAAGCTTAGGACCTCTTTACTTACTTCAACCCGATATTGAAGGAAATATTTTGATCAAGCTTAACCCAGTTTATAACAATAGTGTCTGGAATTGGAACTCTATTCAGGGAGATCTTTCTGAAGATGTAAAAAAATAAGATTACGAGCTTGGGAGTTTCTCGAGACAACAATGTGGATGATACAACAATTTGGAGGGAGTCTAATAATGGCCTCTTCACTTTTCACTCAGCTTGGAATATTATAAGAAATAAAAGATCTTCCAACATTGCTACTAGTAAGATTTGGAATTGTGCCATCCCCTTTAAGATGTGTTTCCTTACTTGGAGAGCTATTTATAATAGACTCTCAATGGATGATCAAGTGGAAAAACTTGGCATCAACATTGAGCCTGGACGCTACTGTTGTGTGAATATCCCTGATAACAACTCACTGGAAACTGCCGATCATCTTTTTTGCAAAGGGAACCTTGCAAAAAATATTTGGCGAAGTATTGCGAATTCTTTGGGTGTGAGACTGATCTAGAATTCTCTTAAACTTCTTTTACTTAACTGGTGGAACACTCATACCAACAACCCTGTAGCGTCCTTCATTATCCAAGCCCCCCCCCTATAATTTGTTGGGAAATTTGGAAGACGAGATGTGCTAACAAATTTGAGAAAGTTAAACCCTCTCCTTACAAAACTAATGTTAATATCTTATTCACTCTTTTGTAGATCACGAGGAGGAAGTTTGGAAAAGCAAATATAGGGGAGACGTGGCGAAGTCTTTCCAACATTTTTAATGCCAATATTCACCAACATATCAGCAATCCCGTTAAATGGATTAAACCTCCTTCCATGACTTTTAAACTCAATACGTGATGGTAGCTGCCTTCAAGGTTCTTGCAGAGGAGGAGGACTAATTCGAGACTCTTTTGGTCATACTATCTTTGCCTACTCGATCAATCTAGGGCCTAGCACAAGCAACATGGCTGAAGCAGCAGCCTTACTATATGGCCTTAAATGGTGTGCAGATAAAGGTCTCACAACTGTCTCGGGGGAAACTGATTCTTTGCTCCTGGTAAATTGCTCCAATAAAGAATGGAGACCCCCCTGGAGAATCAAAGATATGATCCAAGAAATTATGAAAATAATTGAAGATCATGGATACCACATAAGTCATTGCTTTAGAGAAGCAAATTAACCTGCCGACAAACTTGCATCTCTTAGCCATGGCGCATATGAGATCCATGTCTTCAACTCCTTCTCCTCTCTCCCTAAGCAGGTTAGGGGTCTTATCAACATGGATAGGTGGGAGTTCCCATCTTTTCGAATGAAACCAGTAAAGCCTTTTTATCTGGTCTACGAGCCTCCATAGCTTAAGCACAACATATCAAGTCCAGTTAAACTCCACAATAACTTGGACTTTTTTTGGTGTTACGTATTAGTAGAGCTTGTCTATAGTACCTCTACACTTTGATCATGTAAAAGTTTGGGATGCCAAACTCAAAGCTGTAATTTTTGCCATCATCAATGATCAAATTTGAATTTTTTTTAAAGAAAACTATTGGGCAAAGAAAATGAACAGAATCACTACTCATAATTTTCTTTAAAAATACATATATATTAATAGATGGACCCAATAAAAAGTACCATCCACAAAATTTGGTACAATAGATAATAATAGTGATCGTCCTATCCTTGTTGCCTTATAGACTAGGGAAATGTAACACAACTTATAAAATCATTATCAAAATTATCTCTCAGCATTTTAGACCGATTATGAATAAACTTATACGTCTTTATCAAGGAACAAACAGGCTACAAATAATGCAATCACTGTTCAAGAAATTATCTCACACTTTATAAAATGAAGGAGAAAAATGCTAATATGATTATTAAACTAAACTTAGAAAAAGTTTTTGACAAAACTGAATGGTCTTTTATTAAAATTGTTTATACCCAATTTTGACCCTCTACAATGTATATTAATTATAAAGCTTCTTCAATTTCAAACAATTTGAAATAGTTAGTTTTATAAAATTAAAAAATATTTTTCAAGTTATTTTAAAAATAATTTTTTCATTTCAAATAAAAAAATTTAAAATAATATTTTTATAAAATTATGTATATAATTACTACGTTTCTTGAATATTCTAAAATCGTCTCAAAAAGATTTTAGTTTACTTAAATAGTTGGTTAATAGATTTAGTTAATTAATACTTATATTTTTGAGTTATTAGTTTATAATTAAGTTAACTATTTTATTTTCGTTAAGATTAAGAAGTTCTTTAGTTAATTATATTAATTCGCCTTATTTAATTACTAGCCGAATTTAATAAATGAATTCAATTTGGTTGTGTTCTTTAACTTCAATTGGCTGTACTTGAAATCCATATGGTCATCTCTCTAATTACAAGTTTAGCCGCTTCTATTTCACATTTTAACCCCTTTTAACCTTCAATTCTTTAACCAGAAACCCAACCATCAACAACCCAATTATTTCAATATCAGCCCATTACTTTCCATTTCAATGAAACCGGCCCAATCCAATGCCAAATGACCCACCTCAATACGACAAAAAAATTATACGTACAACCCAGAAAATGCAGTACCAGACCCGAACTATACTTTTCTTCTTCCTTTGATCGAAACACAAAAACCCGAACCCAGCTAGAAATCGTGACCAGCGAATCTAGAAACCAAAACCCAGCAATACCGTACGTACAACACAGAAACACAGCGAACCCAAACCCTGACCTCGCGCGCTTCCCTCTCCCTTTTCCTTTTCCTTTCGTACAAGAACGTTGGAGAATAATCTAGGTGTCAAAATCTCGCACCTCAAGCGTCCTTGCTCTTAAATCGACAGTTCAACTCGTCTTCCTGTTCAAATTCGTTCAAGAATTCAAAAATCATCTTGGTATATTCCTTATCCTTAAGAAAAATTATATTTTGAATTCAATTTTTTCTCTAAAAATTTCTCTTGTTTCTCCCCAATTTCTAGCGCTAAATCTTCTTCTATATATTCTCTCTTTCAGTCACTGTTAAGGGGGGGATAATTCTAAACCAAAAAAATAAAGTTTCCTTTACAATATTTTTCACCATAAAATTTCATGAAATAACATCAGAAAAATCAAAATGCTCTACATTTTCGAGAACCATGAAAGTTTGAGTTACAGTTTCATTGGATTTTAACTTCGTTTACTTTGAAAGTTTTTGTTGGAATTCTAGGAACTCGTTGGTGGTGGAATCGTCTCCAGCAGCTCGAGTTAAGTTTGGTGCTCCGAAGAAGGTAACAATCTCTTCAATTTTAATTTCCGTATGAACTAAAATGTAACTATTTGTTATATTCGACTGCTCGAATCTGTTTCTGTGTAAGGCGTTTAAGTTGTCTATTGTGCAGAGTTTCTTACAAATTCATGTGTAATTTTTTATGTGGATTGATCGCTGATTCAAATACTTTTATTGTTGGTTTTAGTTTTGTCGTCTCGCTGTTTTCTATGTTCAAGCTTGCTGATTTTGTTATTCTTCATCTTTATGTTCTTATCTTGATTATTTGCTAGAATTGTTTGAAGCACCTAAAGGTATGTTTGTTATCCTAAAGGAATGCATGTGATCATTGTTGTTCCTCCATGGCAGTAGGGTATATTTTGTTCATCAAATGTTAGCCCTTTCTTTTAAAAGCAATATGATATGCTTGCTTTGCTCTGTTTTCAGCATCAAAGTCTTTTATCTCTATTTCATGTTGCTAAAATTAATATAAGGTTGTTTGGTTAGTTGGTTTTTCAAGTTTTAGTGAGAGACAATTCTAGAAGTTAGTTGTTACTTTCTTTATTTGAGGAATCGTGTGTTTGGATTAGATGCTTGCCTATGCTGTAATTACTTATTTTAAGTTTTGTCATTTGAATGATTTGTTTAGTCCTTCTTTTTGGTAATCTAAGTGATGTATAGTGTTAAATGCATTTTTTTTCTTTTGGTTTTAATATCATCACTGGTACAGACCTCTCCTTGTTGGTGTACATGTGACTATAATTAGTTTAATGATTCTTAGTCTATGGTTTTTGTTTGTTCTTAATTTTCGTTCTTTTTCTAAATTTTCAAATGATTAGTTTAGTGTTTAGTTACAAGGATTGTTGGTTTGTTTAGCTTTCAAGTCCTCATTTTTATAACTTGAGTTGTTTAGTTAATTGTCATTATGATCGTGATTAGATAAGACCGTGTAAGTTTACTATTTCTTGTAAATTAATTGGATTTAGAAACTTAAAGGTGATATGCTCTTCGTTTTGCTAACTTAATTCCTTTTATTTTGCTACAAATGTCATCCCGAGTTCATTGGACTCTCACCCCACTGCATTTCTGATTTTTGGGGCTGTGATGGCGTAATTACTGTTTTCCTCGAGTCTGCCTCGAAATGGATCAAGAAGTGGAAACAAAAGGGAAGCTGATTTACAGCTATATACACGGATATACAAGTCAAGACGTCGAAATACAAACCTAAAACTGAATTACAAGTATTCGGAAGCTGAAATGGGTTGTATACCTTTAATATACAGGAAAAATGACAAAAATATGACCTGTATACAATAGTATACGTTCAATGTATACATGGATTTTCCGGAATGAAAATGGGCAGAAGCCCATTCCTTTTTTGCACAACAAGAATGGGCAGAAGCCCATTCCTTTCAATGGAGGAGGGTTGAGGCCCATTTTATGCGATTAGCCCATTTTTAGTGTTAGGACAGGTTGGGCCGAAAGCCCAAAATTTGACTTTACTTCTTCTCTTATTATTATTTGTTTATTGTTTTAACTCTAACATTTTATTTGTTTTGGTTTAATTTAATTAAATTCCCAAAAGATAGTCATTTCTTCTTTTATGTTTGATTGAAATATTTGTGTTTTATTTATTACTTATTTTATTTATATTATTTGTCAATATAAAAAATCATTTTCTTAAAAATTATTTTAAGTCTATTTCCTTCAAATAATAATAAAAATGAGTTTTCTTTACTTTATTAATTTTCAAAATTAGTCAAAATGTTTTGGTCAAGTCATAGGTCAACCGCACGTTTGCGGACACTTCGAATGCTTAAATCCTTCTCGAAGTGTAAATTGAATCCTGAATCCATTGGGTATTTTCAAATGATTTTCTCTGTGTTAAAGTCTTTTGAAAAATCATAAGTTTTCTTAATTTTGTAAAAAAAAATAGGCGGTGGCTCTCTTTTATAAAATTGGTTTTTCTTTGAAAATTAAGTTAAATCAATTTTTATAAAATAAGTCTAATATCTCTTTTTAAACATAAAATAGAAATGGCGACTCTGTTGTGTTTTAATTAAGTTCTAATCATAATGACTTGACTCATTTTTTACTATTTGTTAATATTGCTTATTTATTTTACCCTATCTCTGTCTTACTTGCTTAAGTTGCTATATTAACTGTCATTTAGAATTCATGACATTTTACGTCACCACGACATTAAATGTAGTATATTAAAGAATGGTTTTGCAAAACTGCAACTAGTCTTTTTTATACTAACAATTAATTGGTTCATCATGAGTCCAATGGTTTTTATAGTTCCAGCCTAAGTTGTCCGCTTGGGTTCCCGGTCTTTCAGAAGCCACTCTTAGTCAACTAGCGTAGAGCGAAACTAAATCCCTCAATTTAGCGCATTTGAACTAAGATGACCCAACACCCAAGGCGCATTTGTATCCTATTTTCCCTATTACATATCCCTATTCAATTTATTTACAAAGCTTGTAAAAATTTTGGTTTTGGGGCTAATGAAATGTTTCAAATGGAGTTGTACATCCTTCAAATTGTTAAGCCTATCCTTGGCACAAAAGGGTCACATATCTGTTTAAAACGCGCAATATTTGTTTATGTGTTATAACTGTTTGTGTGAATATGTTGATTTTTTTAAAGATGTTCTAGCCTACTCTTTTTGGAAATTTTTCTAGAACCCCTTAATCATACATATGAAGTCACTATCGAAAATGCATCCAAATACTCTTTGAGTCTTTAGTTTCCCAACAAAATTTGAATTTCACTTTCAAATTCTAAATCTTACTCTCTCATCTCAGAAAAAGGTCTATTCTTCATCTCAAATCAAATAGAGAATCAAGCTAGGTCGAACTACGTAGGACTTGAATTCTCCTCTATAAGATACGTAGGCAACCTTTCAAGGCTCGGTCCCCATTTTTGAGAAATTCTATATGTTCCAACTCCTACAAGGTGATTGAAATTTCATCTCAATTGAAATTTTGAAGTACGACAATGAAAGATACAAAGATCTTGGCTCAAAGCAAGTCAACTTTATATCTATTATGTGTCAATGAAAGATACAAAATATCATCTACGCAACCCAAAACCTGTGGGCTTGTTTATCTCCAAGTGAATCAACTCTTATGTGTTTACAATCATGTGTGTGATATTTTGTATTATTTACCATCTACACAAACTAACACGTTTTCCTTTTGAGTTAATTTTCTTTGTCAAGTTCTTAAAACTGATCTGTGTTGATAAGCTGGCCGAACATCCTTACTTCACGAGATCCAAAGTTCCCAAAGATTCTTTCCCTGATTGAAATCCATTAAAAAAAAGCAACAATGGTTGATAACAGTGAATAGATGGGCCTGACTGAAGTTGTTGTAGTTCAACCCTCTGTCGCTGAACAAAACGAGTTAATTATGCAATTAATGCAATAGATAGCCGATCTAAAGGTTGAGGTGTAGAGAAAGCATGATTTTCCAAATCCAGTTTTTGTTGTCAACACTCCAAGCGACAGAAGGCCTCTACTCTACTTTCCTCCCTCAAATCCAAACGTAGAACAGGTCCAGAACCCATCCTCCAACCCTACTCAAAATTCCTCCATCATCGACCCAAATCCTCATCACACCTCCTCTTCTTATCAAGCACCACCTTCTCCTCAAAATACCAACCATCACACCTTCTCTCCCCCTCAAACCAAAATATGAACAATTCTCATATTTTTCCCCATCCTCTAAACCAAAATACCAACCATCAGTGTTCCCCCAGATATATCAAGCCACCTCAAAACACCCAAAACCCATCCACCGTTCCACCTTTGCCTCCAAAACTTACTTTCCAAATCCCAGTAAAAAATGAACATTAAACGCAATCATTATGAGGAGCAGACAAAAGAGTGGAGAGCTAAGGAAGAAATGGCTAAGCAGAATATAAAAGAGGAGATCATGAAAGCCATGAAGGAGTTGCATTATACTTCAGAGGTTGCTGGAATGAACTATGGAGATCTATGTATCTATTCAAATTTGGACCTTTCGAAAAGGGCCAAAATTTGACACTTTTGGAGGGATCGGATATCTGTTGGCTCATCTAAGAGCATATTGTGATAAACTCTTGGGAGTTGGAAAGAATGAAGATTTTCTAATGTGGCTCTTTAGCCGAAGTTTAAGCAGAGAGGCCTAGGAATGGTTTACCTCTCAAGAGATAAAACAGTGGTCTAACTAGAATGCATAAGCTAATGACGTCATTGAGAGGTTTGTTTATAATGTGGAGACCATTTTTGATCGGTATTCTTTTGAGAAAATTAAACAGAAATCCACTGAAAGCTATCGTGAATATGCGTATAGATGTAGGAAAGTGGTCGCCTAGGTTCGACCTCCTATGCTTGAGAAGGAGATCGTTAAAATGTTCATACACATTCAAGAGCCAAAGTATTATGACAGGATAATATTGCTCATTGGAGTGAAATTTGCGGAGATAGTCAAGGTAGGTGAGACTATCGAAGATGGGCTTAAAACCGAAATGATTTCTCGCGTTACCGCCCCAATTGAATCTTCAGGGTTGTTGAAAAAGAAGAGAGAGGATGTGTCTTCTATTTCCTACGCATTTGATGGATCATAAAATCCTCACCTTACAAAGGTTATCCTTGAGCTCCACAAAATCCATATCCAGCTTGTTATACCCAATGAGGTTATCAAACACCACCTCCACATTACCAAAATACCCTTCCTAATTACCAAACTCCACCACCGAGTTATCAAATTCCACCTCATGTTTACCAAACTCCATCTCCACATATCAAAATACCCCTCCAAATTACTAAGATCCATCATTTAATTGTTTAAATATCCAATCAAGTTACCGAAATTCACCCCCACACTACCAAAACACCCCTCCTACCTACCGAGCCCCAGAGTACCAAAATTTCCAAGCGCTAGCACCAACTAACCAAAATCCTCCAAACTATTGTCAAGTACCTCCACCTCTACAAATAATTACAATCATCCCTGCCCAAATCTTGAGAAGAAACCTTCTAGAGTCTTTACTCTTTTGATTGAGAGCCGAACACAACATTTGAGAGATTGAAATCAGTTGGCCTAATAAGAACAATTGATCCAAAAAGCATCAATGTCAACTCTAAGCTTTATAGACCCGATCTTTATTGTGCTTACCATTCTGGAGGCGCTGGACATACTACAAATGATTGTATCAACTTGAAGCATAAAATTCAAGACATGATATATCAAAAGGTTTTAACTCTTCAAACAGCCACTACTAGTGTCAGCATTAACTCCATGACAAATCATGTGGGATTTACCATCAACATTATTGAAGTCGAAGAATATTGTCATGTGTCTAAAGACATAACCCCAACCAATCCTGACCGCCTTGAGAAAGTTATAGCTTCTCGGAGTGTAAGTGAGAACTCTAAATTTGCGATCACGGCACCCCATCAAGTTTTTTCTTTAGTGCCAAGAGAGGGTCAAATAGAGAAGGAGATGAATCATGTTCAACCAAAGGTTTTACCTCATTTGTATCAGTCCTTTCTGGTAGAGGAATATGTCAATTATGACGGTGTCGGAGAAAGAACTAAGAGTCTTTCTAAGGAAGTTGATGTTGGGCTAGAGGAATTGATCGAGACATCAAGCATACCAGTCGCTGAACCAAAAAGAAAGTTCTTAATGGGACTTTCACTCCACTCTTGACTCCTCGCTCATCTTGATAGACAAAGATGAATCTTATGCTATTTTTGAAAATCGGTGGTAGTCCGAATGAGGCCCAGGATCCACCTTTTATGTCATTTGACCTAATTATGTTTTAATTTCTCTCGTAACATTTTGAAAAAGGAAAAATGGACCATGGTCATGGCCAAAGTTCGTATTTCCTTATTTTCAATGAAAGCCTCTTTTATTGTGATAATTTATTTTTCTTGCTTTAATTCTATTTCTAATCGTCTTTGTTTTTATTTCCGTAAAAATAATTTTAAATCTGTCAATATCGTGTATGTCACAAGCTAAATAAACAAAATGAGGTGTATGACGATAATTTGAAAGAGCATGATGAGGAGATTATGATATCTGAACACCTTGCCAATGAATTGAAATAGTTGAGAATCGGGATAAATTGAATTTGGATAAGACTGAAACTGTGAATCTAGAGATGGATGAATGCGTCAAAGAAGCACAAATCAACGTCTATCTAACGGAAGCTCAGAAAAGAGAACTCATCAGTTTGCTTAGACAATACATCGATACATTTGTTTGATAAAATATTGTGATTGAGCATAGACATTTATTTCACAAGTTGTCAATTGACTCAAATACTATCAAGAGTTGTTATGTTTACTCAGAGTTTCTTTTATTTATTTTCATGTAATCACATAATTTTCTCGTAATCGTCTTAGGTTTTATAGTTAGAAAATTATCCCTTTGTAATGAATTACGTCTGACCTGAATTCTCAAGAATGAGATATGTAAGCGGCCTACGTCGGCTTCGGTCACCTCTTCGTATATTTTTTATATTCCCTTTGTAATGAACTACGTCTGACCTAAATTCTCAAGAATAAGATACGTTGGCGGCCTACGTTGGCTTCGGTCACCCCTTAATACATTTTCAATATTCCCCTTTGTAATGAACTACGTCTGATCTGAATTCTCAAGAATGAGATGCGTAGGCGGCCTATGTCGGCTTCGGTCACCCCTTCATGTACTTGAACTACGTTCAACCTAAATTCTCAAGAATGAGATACGTAAGCGGCCTTTGTCGACCTCGGTCATTTCTTTATCAAAAATTTTCTATTTCTGTTAATCCTCAAGATGGGACTACGTTTGACCTGATTCTTGCATCAATGGGATATGTAGGCCCCACAATAGTTCAGTCATATCTCCCGTAAGATTCCTATTTTCCTTTACAATAGAAATTTGGAAAGAATTTTTGAAAGGGACACAAAAATTCTCAAGAACTGGATCTCACCAACAAGTCAAGACTGAAGATAAATTGTGAGTTGCAACTAGGAAAGAATATTTGAGAGGGTCTCAAAAAATCTACAAGTTATATCAATAGTTTGAGGTACAACAAGACATCTAACTAAGACAAAAAAAAATTAGGATGGCCTCAAAAATATCTTCAAGCATCACTAGAAGCTTGTAGTAAATTTTGAATATCTCGAGTGTTATTAGAAGTTTAAAGCTAACTTCAAATGATCTCTAGCATCGTTAAAGTTCATAGTCAACTTCATCAATCTTCGACGTCGTTGATTTCAGAGCCAGCTGTAAAACTTCCCAATTATAATAGATTTCGAGAGGACCATACCAGAAATTTCTCAAGCTTTAAGGATCTTTTGAATTCTCCAGAACAAGCTATCAGACACGTAAAAAAATTGAACTAAGGACGTTCATTTTAGCTATGCATGACATGACATTAGTGACCTTTTCCAAAATGATTCTCAAAAAAATCTTTTTTTCCATAAAATAATTTTAATATGTCAAATATTTTGTATAATTTCATCTTATGTCTATCAAGAAGATAGAGATCAGAGCGATAAATTGAAGATAGCAAGATAATGAGTAAGCAATCGAAGAAGTCAACACAAATCAATTTGTTTTAAAAATTAACAATTTTTCTGTGGATGCAGGTCTATAAGAATGCCACAAGATCATCATATTCGTCCGTTCAATAAATACAAAGAAGTCAAAAGGGCGAAGAGCAACCCAAAATCGACAACTTTTTGGTGGTTGCATGAGAGTCATTGAAGTTTTTCTAAAGAAAAAGAAACAGTTCAAAATACGATCAACAACACCTTGTTTAAATCTCCAGCAAAGTGTGAGCGAGTGAAAGAATCACTCTCAAGATGTACAAGCATCTACCATGACATCGAATTATAGTTTTCAGCATCAAGGACGTTTGAAGAATATTCACAAGTCACGTCGACATTAGATGCGATAATATGCATCATCCAGAGGGACATTTCTACATTATTATCAAACGAGATTATACCATCACCCAAGGTACATTCATGTCATATTGTTAAACGGATCATTCACATTATCCTACTGATAAATCTTCATTATTGTCATTCTACGAATGGATCATCAGCCTTATTCTACCAATGGATCAACATTATCCTACCGGCGAATTTTCATCATCATTATCCTACCAACAGATCTTCATTTTCATCATTCTACCAATGGATCATTGTCAACATTATCCTACCAATGGATCAACATCATCCTACCAATGGATCATCATCATCCTACCGATGGATGTTCATTATCATCATCCTACCAATGAATCATACACATTATCATAACGACGAATCTTCATTATCATCATCCTACCAATGGATCATCATTATCACTATCTTATCGATGGATCATCATCAATGAATTATTTCAATGAATTATTATTATTCTTCCTATCGATGGATGAACATCTATTTAGCAAAATACCCTATCGACTGATGAATATGTATTTTTCTATATATCAATGGATATACGTTCATCCTATCGATGGGTAGACATCCATTTTTCCAACAATTCTTTTGATGAAGTCTTATTTATAGACAAACATTTATTTTACCAATTTTTTATCAGTAGATTCTTATCGCCACCAGTGAAGAAGCATTTATTTTGTCAAGTACTTTATCGATAAGACCTTTATTTGTTCTATCGATGGAAAGACAATTATTTTGGAAAAACATTACTACTTCAACAATCAGAAGAAGATTTTCTACACACAATACTTCAGAAGGATGACTTTGAAAAGCCAAGACAATAGTGTATTCATAGAAACATACAAAAAGACACCAAAAATATCGTAAGGGATGCTATCGCTTTCTTCAATTATGTTTCTTCTAATGAGTTTTATCGCAGTCTTTTTCGAGAGCATCTAATAGGATGAATTCTCAAACAAATCAAGGTGCGGACAACATAAAAAAGGATGCAGCACAACGTGGAACTTTTTCTTAGGAGCGAACTGGAACGTAGTCCAAAGATGAATGTCAAACTCTTGGGCGCAAGCTGAGGAGAAACTTTCACCACAATCAAACGACATCCCTATCAGAAGGCATGTGGGTTTTTCTTTGGGTTTATCAGTTTCAGTTTTGCATTCGGAAAATTTTGGCTCTCACCGGGGGAAACTTTCCAATCCTAGTGACAATGCACCAAGAGATTTGAAAATTATGTTTGTGTAAGTTCATACTTATGGGTGTGAAGTGCACCACATTCATGGATAAAAGGTTGCAAGCCTTTTTTTTCATACTTGATTCTCTTGTTACTCTTCCAGAACCGAAGGTTATCTAGCATAATAGATTTCCCTTTCCAACCGATCGAGTTGAACTACAAACAACCTGATTCCTTAAGTTGAGGGATATGTAGGCGGGCTCAATGTTGAAAACTCAGTTGTATTCCAACAATTTCTCTCACATCTTATTCGAGAGCATTCTTATTTCTTCATAATTCGATATTAGGATAGATTTTGAATTCTTTCATAATCCTACGTTAAATCAAGCGTATCGAATTACAAGTGGCCTGAATTCCATATATCCTAAGAAATATAGGAAACCCAATTTCGGAGTTTGGCCATAATTCCCAAAGTCCATACCAAAATCTCTTTTCTGAAGGATGAAGATGTGGTCGATCAAAATTGGATTCATCAATTTCATTTGCCTCAGTTTTCTTTCATCAATCCAAGTCAAATGAGGGACAGTTGTTGACATCCAATTTTGACCCTCCACAATGTATATTAATTATAGAGCTTTCTTCAATTTCAAACAATTTGAAATAGTTAGTTTTATAAAATTCATAATATTTTTCAAAGTTATTTTTAAAATATTTTTTTCATTTTAATTAGTACATTTCTTGAATATTTTTGTTAATCGTCTCAATTTTATTTTATTTTACTTAAATAGTTGGTTAATTGGTTTAGTTAATTAATACTTATATTTTTTAGCTATTAGTTTATAATTAAGTTAATTATTTTATTTTTCTTAAGATTAAGAAGCTCTTTAGTTAATTATATTAATTCGTCTTATTTAATTACTAGCCAAATTTAATAAATGAATTCATTGGTTATGTTCTTAACTTCAATTGGCTGTAATTGAAATCCATATGACCATCTCTCCAATTACAAGTTTAGGCGCTTCTATTTCACATTTTAATCCCTTTTAACCTTCAATTCTTCAACCAGATACCCAACCATCAGCAGCCCAATAATTCCAATATCAGCCCATTACTTCCCATTTCAATGAAATCGGTCCAATCTAATACCAAAAGACCCACCTCAATACAACAACAATACCATACGTACAACCCAGAAATAATACAGTACCAGACCCAACCTTATATTCTTCTTCTTCCTTCGATCGAACCCAGAAACCCGAAACCCAGCAAGAAATCGTGACCAACGAACCCAAAAACCCGAAACCCAAAAAGAAATCGTGACCAACGAACCCAGAAACCAAAACCCAGCAATACCGTACTTACAACCCAGAAACGCAGCGAACCCGAACGCCGACCTTGCGTGTGTCCCTTTCCCTTTCCCTTATCCTTTCGAACAAGAATGTTGGAGAATAATCTAGGTGCCAAAATCTCGCACCTCAAGCATCCTTGCTCTAAGAATCGACAATTCAACTCGTCTTCCCGTTCAAATTCGTTCAAAAATTCGAAAAGCCTCTTGGTATATTCCTTATCCTTAAGAAAATTTGATTTTTGAATTCAATTTTTTCTCTAAAAATTTCACCTGTTTCCCCCCAATTTCCAGCGCTAAATCTTCTTCTATATATTTTCTCCTTCATGAAATGACATTAGAAAATCAAAATGCTCTACATTTTTTAGAACGACGAAAGCTAGCGTTAAAGTTTCATTGGATTTTAACTTTGTTTACTTCAAAAGTTCTCGTTGGAATTCTCGGAACTCATTGGTGGTAGAATCGTCTCCAGCATATCGAGTTCAAGTTCACCGCTCCGAGAAAGGTAACACTCTCTTCAATTTTAATTTCCGTATGAACTAAAAATGTAATTGTTTGTTATATTCGACCGCTCGATCATGTTTATGTGTAAGGCGTTTAAGTTGTCTATTGTGTGGACTTTCTTATAAATTCATGTGTAATTTTAATGTGGATTGATCGTTGATTTAAAGACATTTAGTGTCGGTTTCAGTTTTGTCGTCTCGTTATTTTCTATGTTCAAGCTTGTTGATTTTGTTATTCTTAATCTATTTGTTCTTATCTTGATTATTTGCTAGAACTGTTTGAAGCACCTAAAAGTATGTTTGTTTTCCTAAAGGAATGCCTTGATCATTGTTGTTCCTTCATGGCAGTAGGGTATATTTTGTTCATCAAATGCTATCCCTTTCTTTTTAAAGCAATCTGATATGCTTGATTTTCTCTGTTTTCAGCATCAAGTCTTTTATCTGTATTTCATGTTGCTAAAATTAATATAAGGTTGTTTGGTTAGTTGGTTTTTCGAGTTTTAGTAAGTGATAAGTCTAGAATTTAGTTGTTACTTTCTTTATTTGAGGAATCGTGCATTTGGATTAGATGCTTGTCTATGATGTAATTACTTGGTTTAAGTTTTGTCATTTGAATGAGTTGTTTAGTCCATCTTTTTGGTAATCTAAGTGATGTATGGTGTTAAATGCGTTTTTCTTTTGGTTTTAATATCATCACTGATGCATACCTATCCATGCTTGGTGTACATGTGACTATAATTAGTTTAATAATTCTTAGGCTATGGTTTAATTTGTTCTTAATTTTCTTGCTTTTTTCTAAATTTTCAAATGATTAGTTTAGTGATTAGTTACAAGAATTGTTGGTCTGTTTAGCGTTCAGGTCCTCATTTTTATAACTTGAGTTTTTTAGTTAAATGTCATTATGATCGTGATTAGTTAAGACTGTGTAAGTTTACTATTTCTTGTAAATTAATTGGATTTAGAAACTTAAAGGTGATATGCTCTTCATTTTGCTAATTTAATTCCTTTTGTTTTTCTACAAATGTCATCTCGAGTCCATTGTACTCTAATCCCACTGCATTTCTGATTTTTGGGGTTGTGGTGGCGTAAGTATTGTTTTCCTCGAGTCTGCCTCGAAATGGATCAAAAAGTGGAAATAAAAGGGAATTTGATATATAGCGATATACGCTGATATACAGGTCAAGGCGTTGAAATACAGACCTAAAACCGAAATGCAAGTATTGGGGAGCTTAAATGGGTTGTATACTTCTAATATACAGGAAAAATGACCAAAATATGGCCTATATACAGAAGTATATGTTCAATATATACATGGATTTTTAGGAATGAAAATGGGCAGAAGCCCATTCTTTCTTTGCACAATAGGTCTAGCAGAAATGGAGGAGGGTGAGGCCCATTTTATATCATTAGCCCATTTTTAGTGTTAGGACAAGTTGGGCCAAAAGCCCAAAATTTGACTTTACTTCTTCTCTTATTATTATGTATAACTTACATAAATCTCATAGTGTAAAGAGTAAATTACATCCTATCCCTACTTTTTTTCTAGTTACAATAATCCCTTAAAATTTGTACCTTCCAGATACATAAGTCATCATCCGAATACATTAATTCACCATCCGGATACATTAATTCTAATACAAGGAAAATCTTTGTTGTGCTAAAAAGGAGAATAAAATCTGAAAATTAATTAAATCCCATAAATTACGCTTAAGTTTCTTCTTACTCTCAATCATACAGAGGCAAATCCTAATAGAATGAAGAAATTCAAAAAAAACAAATTGCTCCCCCCGTTCAACGAAGAAACCTTTCAGATTTGATTCAAAAACTTTTGTCAAAATTTTGGGTAAGCGAGGTGAGTTAGGACGGATACAAAAGTGATGGAATTGTTGTTGGACAAGCGATATCATTTTGAATCTTCAAGTTCATTGAAGATCCTTTCAATTTTGATTCAAGATTATCAAAAAAATTGAGCTTCAAGATTCTTTCTTCTCCTAGTTCAGCGAAGATCTTTTCAGTTTTGAATCAAAATTGTTGAAAATTTTGAGATTCAAAATTCTTCTCCTAGTTTATTGAAGATCCTTTCAATTTCGATTCAAAATAGTCGAAAAATTTGAGAAGATACATCATGAATATCTTTGCTACTTAACATTTTACTATTTATGTATCTTGTTTAAATTGATAAGTATTGTATTATATTAGGTACATTAAATTAATATTTGTTGCTCATAAGATGTTAGATTTGAGATCGATACATTAATGTGTGGTAATTGCTATGTAATTGATACATTTAGTATAAATTCGAATTTACGTATCATATCTAAAAAAATTAGTGCATGATACATTACTATTTATGTATCTCGTTTAAATTGATAAGTATTGTATTTATACTAGATACATTAAATAAGTAATTGTTGCCATAAGATGTTAGATTTGAGATCGATACATTACCGTATGGTAGTTGCCCATAAAGGATTTTGGAAAATTTTAGAACTGGTAGGGAATAATGGGAATTATGAAGAAAAAAAAGTGTGTAGATAGGTAATTTATCCTATTACTATTTGTTTATTGTGTTAACTTTAACCTTTTATTTGATTTGGTTTAGTTTAATTAAATCCCAAAAGATAGTCGTTTCTTCTTTTATGTTTGATTGAAATATTTATGTTTTTTTGTTACTTATTTATTTTTGTTGTTTGTCAATATAAAAAATCATTTTCTTAAAAATTATTTTAAGTCTATTTCCTTCAAATAATAATAAAAAATGGGTTTTATTTACTTTATTAATTTTCAAAATTAGTCAAAATGTTTTGGTCAAGTTGTAGGTCAACCGCACGTTAACGGACACTTCGAATGCTTAAACCCTTCTCGAAGTGTAAATTGAACCCCGAACCCATTTGGTATTTTCAAATGATTTTTCTCTGGTTTAAAGTCTTTTAAAAATTCATAAGTTTTCTTAATTTCTTAATAAAATTAAGTGGCGACTCTCTTTTATAAAATTGGTTTTTCTTTGAAAATTAAGTTAAATCGATTTTTATATAATAAGTTTAATATCTCTTTTTAAACATAAAACAAAAGTCACTCTATATTATTTCAATTTTCCCATAAAACAATCAACCTTATAGTGTCTTGCATCACTACGAATAATGTGATAATTCTAATAAAAGAAACTCAAAACAATTTTTTTTAACCGACGAGAGGAATAAGACACGGAGATCCTATTTCACTATATATATTTATTTTAGGCCTAACCCATCGGTGACCTCCTAAAGTTGGCACTAACTTTCACTTCGACACTTCAACTAGGCTTTATTCATTTTAGACACCTCATGTCATGTTTTGGTGTGTCATTTTGACACTTTTTTATAATCAGCCAAATATGTAAGGCGTGTGTAACACACTCGTCGATGACGTGTCAAACTGACGAATTAAACAAAGACATGTGGCATATATATTGAAAATAATTTTTAAATAATAAATTTTGAGTTTTTAAAAAAAGGCCAATGACTCAATGACATGTGGCAATTTTTATCCAAACAATTGTTTTAAAAAAATTAACCACTTACAAGCACATCTTATGTTGTCTTCTCCACCACCCCCACCCCTGATCCTCAACCCCTCCCCCACCAGATTGTCTTCTCCACAGTCCACAACCCCTACCCCTCCCACACTCAATGCATCTTCTCCACCACCTCCCACCCCCCAACCTCAACCTCTCCCCAATCCACTCCAATATGCTTTCATAGTAATTTAACTATTTGAAAATAATTATTTTCCAAAAGCACAATTTCTTTGCAAAAATTGATTCGTCTTACTTATAACTTCAAATAAAATCAAATTATTCAAATCCAAACAAAGAGTTCCCTAAAAGAATTTCCTAGATTTTCTTTTAAAAAAATATATTTCGATTTTTTTCAAAACATTTCAAGGAGGAAGAATGGCAACAAAATAAGAAAAGTTGTTTAAGCTTGAAATCTCTTGGTGTTGTAGCACTATTAGATCTATTTCTCCATGGAAGGAGTTTAAGTTTTGAAAAATGGTGGCTAAAATGGGGAAGAAGAAGAAGAAAAAATAAAATAAAAATAGGTTAAATATAAGCTCTCCACGCGCTGGTAAGGAGTGTATCACACTCACTATGTCATGTCAGCAAAAAGTGTCAAAATGACACAACGGGACATCACATGAGGTGTCTAAAATGAACAAAGTCTAGTTGGAGTGTCTAAGTGAAAATTAATGTCATCTTTAGGGGGCCACCGATGGGTTAGGCCTTTATTTTATATATGAAAATCCTCTCTGGAATATTAGAAACTGAGATTTGGTTAAAAATACTGAAAATCAATCAAGATAGCTATTAGAGGATCAGAAATATCCCACTTGTTCTTTGTGGATGACCTAGTCCTCATGACCAGCGCTAATGAAATATGTTGCATACTCAGTGATTTTTTCTCGCAATTTGGAAAAACAATCAATAACAAGAAATCAAAGATTATATTATTCTAGAAATTGCTCAACATGAATAAAAAAAGAGCTCACAACTAAGCTTGATATTAAAAGTCGAAATAAATTTGAAAAATATTTAGGTTTTTCCATACACTATAAAAGACCTACAAATACAGACTTTCAATTCATATTGGATAATTTTCAATCTAAGTTAGCAGGCTAAAAAATTAAATTCTTAAACAATGCAGGAAGACCAATGCTCGTAAAGTCTAGTTTAAATAACATTTCAAATCATATTATGAAAATTACAAACCTCGTTCATAATATATCTGATAAAATTTATCAAATACAAAAAAAAACTATATGGGTACCACAAGTACAAAAGTAAAATGCACATGACAAAATGAGACATTATAACAAAAGAAAGGCATGAAAGAGGCCTAGGAGTACAACAAGCGAACACTAAAAACTTAGTACTGCTCCTCGCTAAACTAGCCTGACAAGCTTCTAAAAACAATAGATCTCTTTGGGCTTCTGATCTACAATAATAAATAAATACACTAAAGAGGAAAACATAACCTACCATACCCAAGCAAAAAAAACCATAGCAGGATTTGAAAAACTTAGTTAAGATCTAGATATATACAAAAAAGATTTATGTTGGATCTTGAAAAATGACACAGTACTATCTTTCTGGCACGATAAATGGTTACCAAACCATACCACAGTCAGAGAAAAATTCAAGGACCCTTAGTCTTAAATGAATATTTCCTTTCGATAAAAACTATGGTGTATACTAAGGGTAGTTGGAGGTCAAATACTTTGTCTGTCGAGTTAACCGACAACATAATCAACCTTATTAACTACACTTACATACCGACCAATACAAATAATCCTGATGTGGTTACTTGATTTTCAAACCCCCGTGTCATATATAATAGCGACAAAATTTGTCTACAATTTCATTAGGGAGTAAAAAACTCATCATTTAAGTCCTATAGAGAACTTCAAGTGATGAAAGTTACACAATCTGAACAAACTAAAGTTTTTAATATGGTTGTGTTAACATAGTTGACTTCCAATATGTAACTATGTACATTTTATGGGTATTGACATATCTAATAACTGCAGCCTATGCAACGTTCCAAAAACTATAAGATATATTTTTCTTGAATGCACAAATGTAAGAAAACATTGTTCAGAAATGGGTGTTATATACAAAATCAACAAGTTCATCAGTTATCAAGAATTAAACTATAGTTAGATTTTTTTAGGAAACTTGACGTTGTCAACAAGAATCTGCACTGGCACGATGATTTTCTATTTTTTATCTGGAATATTTGGTTAGTTAGAAACGATAATTTCATAAAAAGGTTGAGAATAAAATCTCCATCAAAACCCTTTTGACTTGTGCCATGAAATGTAAGATTAATTCTTACTTATGGCCCAAGTTTACTTGTGACCCAAGTATTACCATAAATAATATTTAATGAAGAATTGATCTCATCCGTACATTGGTTACTTGATCGACGTACCGGATTAAGTCATAACCTCTATAAATTGGTCCTCCCTCCACCCATTAGGGTTACCACATATTCTCTTCATTATTTCCATCGTTGACGATTGTGGTAACGTAAGGCTAGGGCAAGGAGGTAGAAACTAATTTACGACTAATGCTTTCGTTTTTCTCTGTAATGATATTTTTCGCATCAGGTATGTGCCCCTAATGATCTCTATGTAAGATTATTATGTTTAAGATCCTAATGTGTATTAAAGTATTTAAATCTTACATGTGGCATCAGACAACCAAGAATGTTTGAACGAATAATCTTTGTATATCTTCTGCAACTAATTAAAATAAGTATAAAAACTTGTCATGGGTATAGCCTACTATTTTTGCCCAATCAAATTATGTATTTGTCGTAAGTATAGCGCTTGATTAAATTGTCTGTGTCATAAATTATGTAACTGCATGAAAAATTATGTAGCGTTGTATGTATGAATTATGTGAACTACCTTACCTTATCTTCAAATTGTGGATGTTCAATACAAATTGAACATAATACATAGGTTACTAATTATTTAATTAGTGATTTTTAACAAGAATGTTGGCAAGTAGACGAACCCGGATGAAGGCAAACAACATGAGAATCATGAAAAACAAAATTAAAAAAATTCCTTCTAAGTTTAATTTTGTCCAATCAAATTATCTTCAAACTTAGTGTTGAATTATAACACCCCAGAATCTAGAAACGTAGAAGAGGGATTAAGTGAGAGGTCACCAGCCTAAGACTGGGCCAAATCACCCTTCACGAAGACCTAGAAGGCTCATGAAGGGCACCACGAGGCGTGGTGAAGCTCGTGAAAGCTCAAAGTGCCTGGCCTAAAAGGGCTCCCCTCCCATGAGCACCTAGACATCTCGTGGTGGTGCCCATGAAGGGGAGGCAGTAGCCACTCCAAGACTAGGCCTTCTCATGAGCCACCTAGATGGGCCGTGAAGGCCAAAATGACTCGTGGTATGGGTCGTGAGGTGAGTCAAGGATTTAAGGGAGCGGGGGGGGGGGGAGGGGGGAGGGTTTCCCATGGTTGCCACCATGTCCCGTGTGATCCTTGACGGCTCATGTGGGCCTCCATTTTGAGGTTCACGTAAGCTGTAAGTTAAAGGCAGTTGGGTCTTTTCCTAATTATTTTATCTTGATACTATATCATTTTTCCCTTACCTAGAACCCATATATAAGTGATTTTAACCCCAAAATTTGCCCATTCAAGTCATTCTCTTAAATGTACCAAAGAAGATCAAGTTTTTCCTCTCCAAAATATTTCTCTCCGTAGAAAACTTGAAGAAGAAGGGTTCAATCTAGGGTTCCAAGGCAAGTCTCCTATTCCACCATTGAAGGCAAGCTTTTGGCATTGAGGTATGATAGTTTTCATTCATGGATTCCTTCCATTCATGGAGTTCCCAAATTCTCCTATTTTCAAAGTTAGAAATCCCCAATTGAGTTAGGTTTTTTTTTCTTCTATGTTATGGGTTCTTTTGATTATTGATTTAATTGTTTGATCTATGATCTTTTATGCATAAATTGATTTAATCTCATGATTTTAGGATGATTCCCCATGAACCCATGAAATTCCCATGTTGGATTATGAAATAGAAGTTTATGAAATCAAACATGTTCTTATGAAATTTGTGTAAATGTTTTAAGGATGCTTTGAGAGTGAAGTATCAATGATGATGTTGTTGTTCTGTTGTTGAAAGGATTTCTCATATACACATGAAAGTATGACTGTGAAAGATTTTCTCACATAGTAAGGATTCTAAGGTTGAAAGGTCTTCTCACCTAAATGAATCAAGGTTAAGATGCTATCCTAATAAAACCTAGCTTGAATTGGTTATTGAATGATACCTTTCCATGGATGACTTATGACCTAGCTTGGATTGGCAAGATGACGTTCCCCTCCACAGATAATGAGAACAAGTAAGAAAATGACTATTCCATGGGATTTATACTTAGCACTAAGAGGATATTGAGATGGAAGCTCTTCCGTGAGTAGAGGCCGGGTTTCTAGAAGAAATATCATTATCCCTTACTTATATGCCACCATAGGATGATTGTCTATATATACATTAGCTAGTGGATCCACCTAAGCCAGAATTCATGGTCCTACCTTGGAAAGTAGGACAATCCTTTTCGGTGTGGGATACACCGGGGGATCATGTTATAGCTCACATGGTCTTTATGTCGGTTAAGGCTAATTCCCACAATCATAATGAACTAAGGTTACTTCAAGAAGTATTTCACATGTGTTCAAAGGTTTTAAAGATGTTAGCTTGCATTGACCACGTTTTATGACTTATGTCTTCTAACCCTTTTTATATCATGTTTTATCTTGGGCACTGCATGTCATGGAAATGTCCCCTTTTAGTATGAATTAAATGTTTTTATGCCATGCTATCATATTTTGTACTAACGCATACTCTTGCCTACATTTCCCCAAATGTAGGGTCCGACACACATGGTTCTCAGTTTCGTGGCTAGAGGTTGATCTGAGAGATTCCGAGCTTTGGTGAGTCCTCATGCTTTGAAGATGGATTTTCATTGTTTTGAGCTTTCTTTCTTATTTTCAGTTTCGCACATGTTATATGGGCTAGGCCCAATTCACTCTTATGTACTAGATGGCTAATGAGACAAGTGCTTAAACTTCCGCTTTGCTTTATAAATTTTCATGTATTGAAATTGTCTTTTAAGTCTTTTCATTCTATTTCTTATGTTATGAATGTTAAGTGGCTTGTATGGGGCCGCTCGGGGTCCTATACGCCATGTTACACCTAGGGAGTATTTGCGTCGTGAAAAACTTGGTAATTAGAGCACAAGGTTTAGAAAGGTCCTAGGATGTCTCATAAGCCACGTTGAGTAGAGTCTTGTTCATGAGTGTGAAGCGCGCTACATTTATGAATGAGAGGCTACAAGATGTTTAGGAAACTCCATTTCTTTCATTACTCTAAAGTCGTGCGATAGAGTTTAACTCAATAAGGTCTCTCACCTAATCCTTAGTCGATGCTCTACAGGATATGGCTACTTGAAGAGCTTATGATAGAAGGAATGTAAGGGAGAATATGGAACAAGAACCTCAAGCTCCGGTTGACCCTTTGGTTGAGCAAGTGACTAATGCGAAGTCTAGGGCTGCTTTTCAAGTGTTGGCCCAAGCCATGATGGCTCAAGACAATAGGGAGGTTGTGGTTCCCATGAACCCAATTATGGGTACGGCGGCGTCTAGAGTGAGGGACTTCACTAGGATGAATCCTCCGCAGTTTCATGGTTCTAAGGTTGAGGAAGATCCTCAAAAGGTTGTGGCTAAGAGGGTTTATAGAAAGTGTCCCGTTTCCTTGTCCCATAGAAATACCCTTGTTGATTTGGTAAAGCTTGATATACTAGATTTTGATGTTATCCTTGGCATGGAATGGTTGCACTCATGTTATGCTTCTATTGATTGTAGGACTCCTGCAGTCAAGTTTCAATTTCCAAATAAGCATGTCCTAGAATGGAAATGGGGAAATTCTACGCCTAAGGGTCAATTTGTCTCTTGCCTTAAAGCTAGAAAGATGATTTCTAAGGGCTATATATACCATATAATTAGGGTGAGGGATGTAGATTCTGATACCCCTGCTCTTGAGTCGATCCCCGTTGTTAACGATTTTTCAGAAGTTTTCCTAGATGATTTACCCGGTATTTCTCCTGAAAGGGAAATAGACTTCAGTATTGACTTTCTCCCAGATACGCAACCTATTTCTATCCCTCATTACCGAATGGCTCCGGTGGAACTAAAAGAGTTGAAGGACTAATTGAAAGATTTGTTTGATAAGGGTTTCATATCCGACCGAGTATCTCTCCATGGGGCTCTCCAATCTTGTTTGTTAGAAAGAATAATGGTTCTCTCCGTATGTGTATAGACTATCATCAATTGAACAAAGTGACCATTAAGAATAAGTATCCCCTTCCAAGGATAGATGACTTGTTTGACCAATTTAAAGGGGCAAGTTACTTTTCCAAGATTAACCTTCAGTCAGGTTATCACCAATTGAGGGTGAAAGAAGATTACATTTTGAAGACGGTTTTTTGAACTCAGTATGGTCATTATGGGGTTTTTGATAATGGCGTTTGGGTTGACTAACGCTCCGGCGGAATTTCTGGATTTGATGAATAAGGTGTTTGGGAAACACCTTGACATGTTTGTGAGTGTGTTCGTTGATGATACATTGATCTATTTGAGAAGTGAGGATGAGAATATTGAACATTTGAGGATTGTGTTGCAAATTCTCAAGGACCAACAACTCTTTGCAAAGTTTAGAAAATGTGAGTTTTGGCTAAGGTTAGTGGCTTTTCTTGGTCATATTGTTTCAAGTAAGGGTATTGAGGTAGATCCTAAGAAGACGGATGCAGTCAAGAGTTGTCCTAGACCTCTATCCCCTTCAAACATTAGAAGTTTCTTGGGTTTAGCTGGTTACTACAGAAAGTTTGTTGAGAGGTTTTCTTTGATTGTCTCTCCATTGACGGCATTGACTCAAAAGAAGGCTAAGTTCATATGGTCAAAAGCATGTGAGAAGAATTTTCAGGAATTGAAGGATAAACTTACTTTTTCTATGATGTTGACTTTACCGGAAGGGACTAATGGTTTTGTTGTATATTGTGATGCCTCGAGTATTGGGCTATGATGTGTACTTATGCAGAATGAGAAAGTTATTGTCTATGCTTCCAGGCAACTTAAGGTTCATGAAAAGAATTATCCTACCCATGACCTTGAACTAGCGGCGGTTGTTTTTGCCTTAAAGATTTGGATGCACAATTTGTATGGTGTTCATGTCGATGTTTTCACCGACCATAAGAGTTTACAATAGGTGTTTAATCAGAAAGATCTTCGCCAAAGAAGGTGACTTGAGTTATTGAAGGATTATGATATGAGTGTTATCTATCACCCTAGTAAAGCGAATGTGGTGGCAGATGCTTTTAGTCGGTTATCTATAGGTAGTGTTGCTCATATCGAAAATGATAATAATGATTTGGTTCGAGATGTTCATAGATTGGCCTGGTTGGGTGTTCAGTTAGTGGACTCTTCCAAGGGTAGTGTTATGGTCCACAATGGTTCAGAATCATCTTTTGTGGCGGATGTCAAAGCTAAGCAAGATCTTGACCTAATTTTGGTTGAATTGAAAGAAGCGGTGCTTAAAAAGTCCGTAGAGGCATTCTCCCAAGGGGGATATGGTGTACTTAGATACCAAGGTCATTTGTGTGTTCCCAATGGTGATGACTTGAGGGAACAAATCTTGTCAAAGCCCCATAGTTCTCAATATTCCATTCACCCGGGAGCCACCAAGATGTACCGTGATTTGCGGGAGATCTATTAGTGGAATGGGGTGAAGAAGGATATTGCAGGATTTGTGGCTAAGTGTCCTAATTGCTAACAAGTGAAAGTTGAGCATCAGAAACTAGGAGGTTTATCCCAAGCCATTAGCATTCCTACTTAGAAGTGGGAAGATTTGAATATGGACTTTGTTGTTGGTTTTCCTTGCACCCGGTGACAACATGACTCGATTTGGGTTATAGTAGACCGAATGATGAAATTGGCTCATTTCATTTCCATCAAGGTTTCTTATTCGACGGAGGAATATGCTAAGTCATACTTGATAGAAATGGTAAGGTTGCATGGAGTGCCTTTATCCAATATCTCCGATCGCGGTACTCAATTTACTTCTCAGTTTTGGAAATCTTTTCAAAAGGGTCTTGGTACCCATGCTAAGCTTAGTACATCCTTTGATACATAAATCGATGGGAACGTTGAGCGTATTGTCCAAATGTTGGAAGATATGTTGAGAACTTATGTGATAGATTTCAAGGGTAATTGGGATGATCATTTGCCTTTGATTGAGTTTGCATATAAGAATAGTTATCACTTGAGTATTGTTTTGGCTCCATTTGAGGCATTGTATGGAAGGAGGTATAGATCTCCTATAGGTTGGTTTGAGGTGGGTGAAGTTGCCCTAATAGGTCCCGAGTTGGTGCATGATGCTATGGAGAAAGTTTGACTTATTAGAGAAAGGTTGAAAACGGCTCAAAGTTGGCAAAAGTCAAATGCCGATGTGAGAAGAAGAGATCTTGAGTTTGATGTTCATGATTGGGTTTATTTGAAAATCTCACCCATGAAGGGCGTAATGAGGATTTGTAAGAAGGGGAAGCTTAATCCCTGTTATGTAGGTCCATATCAAATTTTGAGGCGTGTTAGTAAGGTTGCTTATGAACTTGAATTGCCTAATGAATTGGCATCGGTGCATCCGATTTTCCATGTCTCTATGTTGAAGAAGTTTGTTGGTGATCCGACATCTATAGTGCCCTTAGAAGGTTTGGGAGTTGATGAGAATCTTTCTTATGAAGAAGCTCCAGTTGAGATTTTTGACCGATAAGTCAAGAAGTTGAGAAATAAAGAAGTTGCTTCTGTGAAAGTGTTGTGGAGGAATCAGTTAGTTGAGGTCGCTACTTAGGAGACCGAGGCCAATATGATCTACTGATATCCTCATCTCTTTTATTATACTCCTACTCTAGCTTGAGGTAATGAGTTCCTCATTGTTTACTCTTTTGGTGTCATATGTCTTTGATATTCCCCTCACTTCCTCATTTATGCATGTTCATGAAAAAGCTTAAGTTTGAGAAAATGAGCCAATTTGATTGATTTCTACATGTTTATGTGCATTTGAATATGATTTGCGTATAGACTTCATGACATGATGTTTTGAACATGCTTTAGCTTGGAGTTGATGTTTTCTCCTCGGATATGTGCATTTATGTGATTGCATGCATGATGGGTTGCTAGTTTAGAGTTATTTTCTTCATGTGATGTCTAGAATGCCATTCGAGGACGAATGTTCCAAGGGGTAGATAATGTAACACCCCGGAATCTAGAAACCTAGAAGAGGGATCAAGTGAGAGGTCACCAGCCCAAGACTGGGCCAAGCCACTCTTCACGAAGACCTAGACGGCTCGTGAAGGACACCACGAGGCGTGATGAGCTTCGTGAAAGTTCACAATTCCTAGCCAAAAAGGGCTCCCCTCCCACGAGCACCTAGACGTGTCGTGGTGGTGCCCGTGAAGGGGAGGTAGTAGACACTCCAAGACTAGCCCTTCACATGAGCCATCTAGACGGGTCGTGAAGGCCAAGATGCTTGTGGTGTGGGTCGTGAGGTGAGTCAAGGATTTAGGGGTGGGGGGTTTCCCCAGGCCCCTGGTCAAGGACCACGATTGCCACCATGGCTCGTGTGATCCTTAAAGGCTCGTATGGGCCTCCATTTGGAGGTTCGCGTCAATTGTAAGTTAAGGGCAGTTGGATCTTTTCCTAATTATTTTATCTTAATACTATGTCATTTTGCCCTTACCTAGAACCCCTATATAAGTTATTTTAACCCCAAAATTTACCTATTCAAGTCATTCTCTTAAATTTACCAAAGAAGATCAAGTTCTTCCTCTCCAAAATATTTCTCTCTAGAAAACTTGAAGAAGAAGGGTTCAATCTAGGGTTCCAAGGCAAGTCTCCTATTCCACCATTGAAGGCAAGCTTTTGGCATTGAGATATGA
>JAJOOD010033818.1:0-29475 GCA_029582525.1 Solanum tacnaense | reverse complement strand
TATATATATATATATATAATACTAGAATTAATAATCATATTCACAACTTCATCATCAACATAGACCTTAGGTCACAATTGCCCATTCAAGGCCAACATCCAATATGACATAATTAACCATCAATTCCTCATAATTCAATATAGAACAATACATAAATCAATATCCCATAACAATCTACACATTAATATCACATTATTAGCTCATCTCATAATCAATAGACCCACTTTAGATCTAAAAATTAGAATTTCAAGACATGCAAGGGTTCATGGAGTTTTTTTTATCTTAAAACCATCAATATTGACATAAATCATCATTTGAAATACTTTCCTGCAAGAACCCAAGCTTACAATTGAAATTGGCGTTTTAAGTGTTTATGAAAAACATTGAAATCACTTTGATTTGGCTCTTTGATTGAAAGGAGAATCAAATATAAAATCCCCATGCCTTTGTGATTAATTTCCTTATGAATTTGAAGGAGAAATCAGTAGGAACCCATCCCCTTGCTTGAAGCTTCATCAATGTCTACCATGGAGTTCTAGAAAGAGAATTTATTTTAGAGGGAAGGTTCAATTGGAATAATGAGGTATAATTCTAGGTTAAAGAGTTTTAACTAACTTAAAATACCCAAGAATAGGTGAAATAGTCATCTAGGGTCAAATTAGAACGTGGGGTTATATACCAATTCACTCCTCAGTTGGCCGAAACTTGGCGGTAAAATAGGGCACCAAACGAAGGCCACCATTGACGGACTGTCCTGGTAGGTCGTTGTTTGGGACAGAGGCTCAACATTTGGGGGCTAAGCTCCCACAACTAAGTATGGAGCTACGCCACCTTTTGACGGATCGTGAATGGCCTGACAAGGCATTACCCTGGGCGTCAAACAAGACTGCCAAACATACTGCCTAGGCAGCCTTTTATGCCAACATTTGTGTCCTCTCAAAGGACCCTTAAGGTGGTACTTGGGGAGTCGTACCTGGATGTTGGGACCCTAAACATGCCTATTAGGATAGTAGGGTCACCACCACTGATTTTAGACTTAATACGACACATAAAAACATGCAAGACAGACTATAACACACTAGCACGCAAACGACTAGTTTTTGAACTTCTTGAACGTGTCTTTGACGTTTGACTTCAAACTCAACTAAACTGACCTATAAACTTATTTTCAAATATTTATCCAAGTTTGTCAACTACTAACATGCATGTGAAGCTCCAATTATCCTATTTTATTTTGAGGGGTGTTACAACCGGATCCCACGTTAATCTCACATGGTCTATGTTGGTTAATGTTTATTCCCATCATGTGAGATACGTGATATGGTTGCTTGATAATTTGCTGATACACGTACCTCTTCGGTAAAGGTTGCAATCCTTGGGATGATTTAGAGGGCCATTGCTACTATCTTAGCTCCTACCCGGGTTGAGATGAGAATGAAATGGGAATTGATCACCGCGCATGGTTTAGCACTAGATTCCCTTATGGTCAGAGTGGAGGCATGTGATAAGGTTAGGAGCCAATCTGACGATGTAACGACCTTGAGAACCGATATTACTGGTTTTAGACGTGATGTGGATGAATTGAAATCCACGGATCTTTCTATTATCTTTGGCACAGTGAAACTTCTCGAGGTCCCAAGTATTGAGTTACCAGTAATTTTTGAGAACCCTCTGGCTACTACGAACGAAGATGCTATTGTTGTTGATGAAGATGTTGAGTCAGATGCTCCCAAGACTGATGAGGAGGATCTTGGTCAACGTGATGTAGCAGTGTATTATGACTTTGAAGACTTAGAGGGTGCAATGGTTCAAAAAAAATTGGAGGCCTTTCTTCAGGATATATCTATAGTAAGCTCCACTATAGCGAATGATGGAGTGGAGCTGGGTACAAATTCCCAGATTTAGGGAGTTACAAATATGAAGATTTCACCTCAGGCTTAGCCTTAGCCATCTTGACTCTACTTAGTTTTATTTTGAGAATTTCATGATTTCTCTTACTTATTGGACATTTGTTAGTGTTGTTTGAAGGGGTGAGTTTTTTTCATACCTGACTCTTTTGGGTTGTTTTGTGAATATTTTGATATGGCTTGATATGCTTTTATTGTGTGATTGTGGCTTTGTTGTTTTTAATGTGAAGGTTGGTATATTTTTTATCCGATTGTTTTTTATAAGAGAATGTTAGTTGGTTTTTTATCCAATTTTGAAATTTTACCTTTTGATGTTTGTGAACTCTTCTCTTGACTTATTGAGTATCGGGTGTTATCAATACTGACGACTTGAATAATTCTCTTGATTGAATGATAAGTGCGCGCAATTCCAATGAGGCAAATTTTAGTTGCATCAGGCATGTATGAACTCTTAGTGTCTCATTATGAGTGACTGATTGTTTAAATTAATCATGTGATGATCGTTACACGCGAGCTAAATTTGTAGAATCTTGTTTGATGATTATGTTGAATGCCATATGTGGTGAGATTGCCTTGAAATATGTGCTGGTAATACCTAGAACTTGCCCCGTTAGTCCAATTGACTAATGTAGGTGAATGATGGAGATGATTGTAGGCACAATTTGTGGAGAGTTAATGAAATTGCTAGTATAACATTTTTTGACCACCCTGTGAAAGTCTGAACCTAACTCGGCACCATTTAAGCCTAAACTTTTCTTTGAATGAAACATGAACAACTTTGACCTCTTTGTGCCATCACTTATAACCTTCATGAATCATTGGTCCATTTGAAAAGCCAACTAAGGCCAAAAACATAAGTTGGGTTTGTAGTGAAAAAGAAGTAAACATAAGAAGTATGTGAAATATCACCCTTGATGGATTGTTGTGAAAAAGATGAAACCCCTCCATATAAAAAAAGAGGGAGAAGTAAGGCAAAAAACAATATTGGAAAAGAGAGCGGTGTTGCAATAAAGTTTGCGCAATGTACAAACAAAATGGGGTATCCAAGAAATCATTTTAAAAATAAAATAGGGTGGATTGTGAAAATAGAAAAGAGTGAAAGGGAGAAAAAGTGAAATGCAAGCCATGCTTCATGAAGGTTGAAGTAACTAAGCCAAAATGATTATTCAGTTACCATCAGCCCCGTTACAAGCTTTGAAAGATCTTTTTGATTTGGATTGAGTTTAATGTCATGTTGATTGGAAAATACGGGCAAGCCTATGGGTAGAATCATTCATGTATTTTTCTTTGAGTGTGTGAGAGTTGTTTTTGATTCCTTAATTAAGAAATTTTGATGTGATTTGTGTGAGCATGGAATCATTCTTGTTTTGAGGGCATTGGAATACTTTTTTGATCTTTAATTTGAATTTAAAGCAAGCACTGTGATCTTGACTTTTACTTGATGATGGCTAGTCATAGTTTTAAACTTGTATTGCGCAATTGAACATTGCATATGTAGTTTGAACCTCTTGTGTGCATTCATGTTAAGTCTTGAGTAGCACTATTTATAGACATCCCTATTGAACAGATTGATCTTGTGTTTTACTTGAGGACAAGTAAAAGTTTATGTTTGGGATGTTGATGAGTTGGGGATTTCGACTCATGTACGGCTTAATATTAAGAATTTTAGTGTCCTCAATGCCTATTTGATGCTCTAAATTGATATTTAAATGTTAATTTACAGCAATAAAGGCAAAATAGCAAGGCAAGGACACTACCGGGTAAAAATGAGCAAAAAAACTTAAAAGGCTTAAGAAAAGAAATACAAATGATTGCCAAAGAACCTCGGCGAGTCGCTTAGTGGTTCCTCAACTTGCCAAAAGTTCCAGTAGGCTAGCCCTTGGACAAAGACAAGTCGGCGACTAAAATGGTAAATTGGTGAACCACCGACTAGATCGGTGAAGGAATTTTTGATCGCCTAAAGTCACTGAACAGAAAAGTGAAAAAGTCAAGTAAAGAAGGCAATTGAAAAGAGAATTCGGTGCATCGCCCAGCTGGTCGGCGATGGTTGACTTATTTCGCCGATTGGTCTAGAAACTGAAAATCTGGAAGAGTATAAATGTAATTTTTAAAAGAGAGTTTCAGAGTTCTGTAGTTTTAGGGAAATAGTTTTAAGTTTTTAAGAGTTCCTACATTGGGCTTTTTATCCCTAACACTCTTCATTAAGTGTTTGAGTAGATTTATAGGGTTTTAGTGTTTTGGAAATTAATTCAAGCACTTGGAAAACTTGAAGATTGTTACCCAAGCTAACGGAAAACATAGTAGGTAATTAATTCTTGCCCTTTTCTATGTGTATCTAAAAACCCCATTCTTGGGGATGTGATTATGTTATTGAATGCTTACATTAGCTTGTGGGTTTTACTATTTACTGATTTAATTGTTTATTTGAAGGGGGTTCAATTAGTAGTTGAGTTCTAATTGATGAATTGTAGTTGAAATGCAATCCTAGCATAGTATTCTATGTTTGCTTGAGAAAGAGGTTTCAGAGTTAAAACTATGAATTGATGATGGCAGTGACTAGGTTATTTTGCACTTCGCTTGAGAAAATGGGTCCAAACTCAATTCCACCAATCTAGCTTGAAAGAGTATATTAATTGAGGTATTGGGTTGTTTATCTTAGTTATGCTTGTCGAGGTTCTAGAGAACTCGCTTGATTTGTGATAGTTGATTCAGAAATTGCTATTAAACCTAAAGCCTAGCCTACCCACTAGGATTCAACGAATTTTAGTAAATATTAATCACCCATATAGAGAAATTGGAGTTCAATTGATCACATCCCAACGGACCCCGCTCTACTTGATTACCCCATGCGTTCGTAGTTGTTAATTGATCACTTTAATCCCCCAAATTGACATTAATTGTCAAACCCCTCACATTTACTTTAATGGCTTCAAAAATGTATACTCGTACAATCGATTAGAACTCTCCATTCCCTTCGTAATTGATGTCTTTATTGTATCACTCTAAGTGGGATCGACCCCAACTCTTCACTGGATTATACTTAATTTTGACCGCTTACACATCGAATCAAATGAAGTGTAGTTGAGCGTTATCAATGACTAAGCTAAAACATGAGGTAAACGAGTTAAACAAAACAAGTCATAGGAACATGGTCAATGCTTGCTAACATCTAGAAAACATCTTCGAGATACTTCTTGAAGTAACCTTAGTTAATTGTTGTGGGAACTTTACCTTTAACCGACATATATGACCATGTGAGCTATAAACACAATCCATTGTCTGCCACACACCGAAAAGGGGTGCTCTACTTGCCACGTTAAGACCATGAGCTTCTATCTTATGTGGATCCACTAGCTAATGTCTATCAAAGGCAATCATCATATGGGGGCACATAGGTATGTGATGAAGAGATTGCTACAAGAAACCCGACTTCTACTAATGAGAGAGCTTCCATCTCAATATCCTCTCAGTGATAAGCGTAAATCCCACAGAATAGTAATTTTCTTAACTCGCCTTTATCACCCATAAAAGGGAACATCATATTACCAATCCAAGCTTAGACATATGTCATCAATGGAAAGGTACAATTAAGTAGACAATTCAATCTAGGTCATATATCATCCATGGAAAGGTATAATTAAGTAACCAATCCAAGTTAAGTTTCATTAGAATAACTCCTTCAATTTTGATTAATACTAGGTGTGAAAACCTTTCAACCTTAGATTCCTTATGTGGGAAAACCTTTCACATTAATTAACAACAACAGCATCATCTATGCTTTACTCTCAAAGAAACTTTCATAATAATTCACCAATTTCATAAGGACATTCATAATTCCATAATTCTCCTTTCATAATTCAAATCCCACTTTCAATCATCCTAATCTAGAAAACATGGGTTATGCATGGGTTCATAGGAATTTATCATAAAATGATGTAATTATCTCAATTCATATTTATAGATCATAAAACAATTAAATAAAAAATATTTAAAAGAACCCATATCATGGAAGAAAACCCTAACTCAATTGGGGATCTCTAACTTTGTAAATTGGAGAATTTTGGAACTACATTGAGGAAAAGATACATGCCAAAAGCTTGCTTTCAATAGTGAAATTGGAAACTTGACTTGAAACCCTAGGTTGACTCCTTCTTCTTCAAGATTTTTAAAGAGAGAAACATTTTTGATAGGAAGACTTGTTCTTCTTTTAGGAATTTAACAGAACGATTTAAATAGTGGAAATTTTGGATTGACAACACTTATATAGGGCTTTAGGTGAAGGTAAAAATTGCATAGTATTAGGCTAGAAAACTTAGGAAAAGACCCTAAAGCCCCAAAGAAAATAATTGTCGACACCATCGATGGTGGGGACCTACGCTTCGTAATTCCACCAACAGACCATCCTGGTCGGCCGTCCATGGGTTCTCAGACCTTGATCTTTGGACCTCGAGTGACGAGACTGACTTACAGAGTGTTATTCTGTTGATGGGCCGTGGGTCTCGTATGTGGTGTTAGGTTTTAACTTCAAAATCACTCTAGGTTTGGGGCACACTGATGAAACCTACCTACAACTCATATATTGAATGACAGACTATCCTGGTGAACGGTAGGAAAAGTACTAAAACTTGACATTTTTGAATCTTGTGATGGCCAACAACGACACTGACCTGCTATCCGTGTGTCAGCCTATTGGTCGTAGGTGGCTCCATCAGAACTGGAACCAGATCCTGGGGAAAGCTATCATGCTACCCTTTTTGAATTTGAGGTGTTACATTATCTCCCCATGGTAACATTCTTCCTTGAATGTAATTAAAGACATCATATGGAGTGTAGGAACTTAATCTAACAGCCCAACAATCATGCAATTACAAAAGTACACATATCCGAGTAGGAAACATCGACTCCCAACTAAATTATGTATGAAACGTCATATCTTGAAGTCTATATGAAATTCTTACTCAAATGCACACAATCATGTAGAGATCAATCAAGTAAACTCTTTTTCTCTAAATTTAAGCTTTTTGTGACTCATGCATAACAAAGAAATCATGGGAATATCTAACACACATGACACTTGTCACGACCCAGGGGTACCCCCTGGATGTAACATGGCGTATAGAATCTTGAAGGACACCATACATGCCCCTTAGATCTCATGACATAAGAAATAGAACAATAAAAGTTAAGCAGTTCAAGTCTAAACATTTTGTAAAATGAAATGCGGAAGTCTAAACTCATATCTCAACATAGCCATCTAATACAATAGAATTAAATCAGGCCTAGCCCATACATCATGTCCAAAAGAGAATTACAATAAATAAACAAAACAATAACTCTGTCCTCGAAGCATGAGGACTCACCCAAGCTCGAGAAAATAACGAACTCCACTACTAGCCATGAGACTTGGAAACATATATGTCGGACACTACGTTTGAAAAAACTATAGGCAAGAGTATGTGTTAGTACAAAACAATGTACCAAGTATGATAGCCATGCATAAAACATTTAAAACATGCTAAAATGGACATTTAATTTCATGACATGCAATTGATCGAGCTAAATTATCATATGAAAGATTTATAAAACATAACTCATAAATCATTGTCAATACAAGCTAACTTCAACTTCTGAACCTTTGAACTCATATGCGATACTTCTTGAGGTAACCTTAGTTCATTATTACTTGTGGGGAATTAGCCTTAACCGATATTTAGACCATGTGAGCTATAACATGGAATTCGGTGTCTACCCTATAAAAAAAGAGGTTCCCTACTTGTCGAAGGTAGAACCTTGAACTTCTAGCTTAATTGGATTGACTAGCTAATCAACCTATGTGGGCTTCCATCTCATGAGATTACTTTGGAAACACGGACTCTACTACGTGAGAGCTTCAATCTCATATTCAATATCCACTCGATGCTAAGCATAAATCCCCACGGAAAAGTCATTTTATACTAGACTTCCATTACTCATGAAAAAATGACCTTGGACAACCAATTCAAGCTAGTTTCATTAATATAAGTCCTAGTCTTTGATTCAATTAGGTGAGAAAACCATTCAACCTAAGAATCCTTTCTAAGTGAGAAAATATTACACGTCATGCTAGTATGTGTTTTAGTGAGAATTTCCTTTCACAATACAATATCATCATTGGTACTTTATTCTTAAAGCACCCTAAAACATTTGCATAGATTTCATAAACAATGCATAGGTCCATAATTCACCTCCTTGAGGTCAAAACCCAATTTCAGTCATAAACACTTAGTAAATATTGGTTAGATATGGATTTCATCATAAATTCATACTGAACTAGTAATACATGATCAATTTCATAGAACTCTTCCTTTAAAATCAAAATCCCTCAACATATACTTCATAACTTGAAAACTTAGGTATCATATAAGTTCATAGGGGAATTCATCATAAAATAATTGCAATTCATCAATTCATGAATATAATATGTTGACTAAAGCAATCAAAGAAATATTGATAAAAACCAATTCTAATTGAAGAAAACCCTAACTCAATTGAGGAATTCTACCATTTGAAATAGAGAAATTTGGGAAATCCATAGATGAAAGGAACCCATGGATGAAAATTATCATACCTTGAGTCCAAATGCTATCCTTCAATGGAGAAATTGGAATCTTAGCTTGAAACTCTAAATGAATCCTTCTTCTTCTTCAAGTTTCTAGAGAGAGAATATTTAAGAGTAATTGGTTTTCTTTTGGGAATTTTAAAGAATGAAATAAATGGGGTGAATCTAGGGGTTAAAAGGCTTATATAGTGGTTAGGCAAAATGAGATAGTATAGGAATTACTTAATTAGGAAAAGACCCAACTGCTCCTGAAAATAACTGACAGCAGTGAACAACAGCCCATCATCAACGGACCGTTGATGGACTTAGGGTCAGTTCTGCACACTAGTGGTTCGTTGTCAGAGACATTTTGCTGGACCCACGGCTCATGTACCACGAACCATGGTCCCATCTACGGTCCGTAGGTCGAATCATGGGCCATAGCCTGGACTATTCTTGAGGCACCCATGCTCAGACCCACCTACTGTCTGTGGCCCACACCACGGGCCGTGGTTGACCCTCCTGGATGGAACCTCCTCCAAGGATAGATGATTTACTTGAACAACTTCAAAGAGTGAGTTATTTCTCTATATTGATCTTCGGTCGAGTTATTACCAATTGAGGGTGAAAGAAGATGAATTTCTGAAGATAGCTATTTGAACTCGGTATGGTCATTATGAGCGTTTGGTAATGTCGTTGGGGTTTACTAATGCTCTAGAAGAATTTATTGATTTGATGAATAAAGTGTTTAGACAGTACATTCACATTTGTGATATAGTGTTCATTGATGATATACTGATATATTCGAGAAGTTAGGATGAGCATATTGATCATTTGAGGACCGTGTTGCAACTTCTGAAAGGCCAATAACTCTTTGTAAAGTCTAGTAAATGCGAGCTTTCGCTAAGGTCCATATCTTTTCTTGGTCATATTGTTTCAATTAAGGGTGTTGAGGTAGATCCTAACAAGACTGATGCGGTCAAGATCTGGCCTGGACCTCTATCCCCTTAAGATATTAGAAGTTTCTTGGGTTTAACTGGTTACTACATAAGGTTTATTGAGGGATTTAATTGATTGCCTTTACTTTGATGGCTTTGACTCAAAAGAAAGCTAAATTTATATGGTCTGAAGGATGTAAGAAGAGCTTTCAAGAATTGTTGGATATACATACTACCGCTCTGGTGTCGACTCTACCAGAAGGGAAAGATGGTTTTGTTGATTATTGTGATGCCTCTAAAATTGGGATTAGGATGTGTGCTTATGCAAATTGGGAAAGTCATTGCATATGCCTAAAGGTAACTTTAGATTCATGAGAAGAATTCTCCTACCCACGACCTTGAACTAGAGACGGTTGTTTTTGCCTTAATTATTTGGAAGCACTATTTGTATGATGTGCATGTAGATGTGTTTACCGACAACAAGAGTTTGCAATATGTTTTAACTTAGAAGGATCGAAATCTTTGCCAAAGAAGGTGTCTTGAGTTATTGAAAGACTATGATGTGAGTGTTCTCTATCACCCTAGTAAGTCTAATATGTTGGCAGATGCTATTAGTATATTATCCATGGGTAGTGTTTCTCAAAATTAGAAGATAAGATAAGATAAGATGGCTCAGAATCGTCTTTTATGGCAGATGTGAAAGCCAATTAAGGTCTTGATCCAATTTTTGTTGACTTAAAAAGTGGTTCTTAAGAAATCTATTGTGGGTTTCTCCCAAGGGGGAGATGGTGTACTTATATATCAAAGTCATTTGTGTGTTCCTAATGTTGATGACATGAGAGAACAAATGTTCTCAGAAGCCCATAGTTCTCTGTATTCCAATCAACTGGGAGCCACCAATATGTACCGTGTTTTATGGGAGGTCTATTACTTGAATGGGATTAAGAAGGATATTGCAGAATTTGTGACTAAGTGTCCTAATTGTCAACAAGTCAAAGTTGAGCATAAAAAACCGGTAGTTTTTTCCCAAGACATTAGCATCCTACTCTAATGTGGGAAGATGTGAATATAGACTATATTGTAGGTTTGCATCGCACTCATCGACAACATGACTCGATTTGGGTTATAGTAGATCAGATGGTGAAATCGGCTCATTTTATTACCATCAAGGTTTCCTATTCAGTTGAGGATTATGCCATGTTGTGTTTGAGAGAAATGGTAAAGTTTCATAGAGTGCCTTTGTCCGTTATTTCCGATCGTGGTACCCAATTCACTTCTCACTTTTGGAAGTCTTCCCAAAAGGGTCATGGCACTCGTGTTAAGTTTAGTACGTGTCACGACCCATGTGTATCCCCTACATGTAACATGGACTATAAAATCCCAAAGGACTCCATACAAGGAACTTAGCATTTCATAACATAATTAATAGAACAATAAGAGTAAAAACACATTTCTAGTCTAAAATTTTCTAAAAGTAAAAGTGGAAGTCTACACACTAAGTCTCAACATAGCCATCTATTACGATGTTTAAATGAAGTAGGGCCTAGTCCTTACAACATGTTCAAAATGGGAAATTCATGAACAAAACTACAACAGGAGAAAAAGCCGTCCACGAACAATGTGGACTCACCAACAAGCTAGGAAGATACACAAGTATAAGATTTAGCCACTAGAATGATCTCCTCGAGAACCAGACCCTATACTTGGGGAAAATGTTGGAAAAGTAGGCGTTAGTACAAAAATGGACTAAGAATGATAGCCACACATAAAAACATTTAAAATGTTCTAAAAGGGACATTTCATTTGAAAGTATGCAATTTACGAAGTTTAAAGGTCATCATAAACATAGTGGAAAAGCATAAGTTATAAACATAGTCAACATAGTCATAATCATCTTTTAAAGACTTTGAAACTCATATACAAAGATTAATGAGTAGCCATATTTCATATTTCATTTTCTTGTTTTTAATGTGCGAATAAGCCTTAACCGACATGAGACCATGTGAGCTATAACATGGAATCCGGTGACTCCCACACTAAAAAGGTTGGTCTACTTTCCTAAGGTAGAACCAATAACTTTAGCTTAGGAGGATCCAATAGCTAAATAACCTATGGTGCACATCATTTATGGGATAAGGAGATTGCTACTAGAAATTGGGCCTCGACTGTCGTGAGGGCTTCCATCTCAAGAGATTACTTCTAGGAACCCGGCCTCAACTGACGTGAGGGCTGCCATCTCATAACAATATCCACTCGGTGCTAAGCATTATTCCTATGGAGTACTTATAAAGTCTCAACTTAAATCATGTTTCATGGAAGAATGTCTTGAAACTCAACCGAACATAATTCATAGGATTGCTCTTAGATCATGGGTGAGAATACCCTTTTACCGTCCATGTCTACATATATATCTTAGATTCAATTAGGTAAGAATAGCCTTTAAACCTTAGAATCTTCATATTGTGAGAAAATCTTTCACATCATATCATATTCATGCATAGGTGTGTATATGAGAATTTTCCTTTCAACAACACAACAACAAGATTATCTCCATATACACTTCACTCTCATAGTGTTCTTAAAGAATATACAAAGATCTCATAAACATGCATAATTCCAACACTTTTCCCTTTCAATTCTCAAACTCACATTCAATTAATACATCTAGAATTCACTACATTAGACATTGATATCATCATAATTCAAGTAACCCAATCACAACATACATAAGTTCATAACATTGTTCTTTCATCAACAAAGACCCACATCAGAAGATCACAATTGAGAAATATGGGAATCACATGGGTTCATGGGAAACAACATAAAATCATTTTCAATAAACAATCCATTCTTGATTTCATTAAAATATCCTTCGATAATAAAAACTCACATTATATCATAATAATTGAGAAATATGGGAATTTCATTGGTTCTTGGGGATACATCATAAAAACGATAGGAAATCATCAATACATTCTTAGTATAACATAATTCAACCATTAGAATCAAGTTTGAAAGGAACCCATGACTTTTGAATCAAACCCTAACATTTGGGTATTTCTATCTTTCTGAAATTGGAGATTTTGAGAAGTCTCCATGGATGAAAACTACAATACCTTACAATCAAAGCCTAGAGAAATTGCTCTAGAAAATATTTATCTTAAAAACTAGCTTGAATCTCCATTTTCTTCTTCTTGTTCTTCATGTTTCTAGAGAGAATTTTTTTGGAGATGATGAACTTTGGGGAATATTGTGGGTTTTGGAATAAATGACTTAATTGGGTGAGTTTTGGGATAAAAATGACTTATATAGAGGTCCTAGTCTTGGGAAAAACAACATAACTTTGAGTTTAAACAATTGGGAAAAGACCCAAGAAGTCCCCATACTGTAAACTGCCGAAATGGCATGATAGAGGCCTTCACGGGTCGTTATCATCCCCATGGCCCGTCAAACAGTTCGTGAAGGATTTCAGCCTGACAGTGCTTCACTATTCATGCATAACTGTTTACTCCAAGATGAAAATTGGGAAAACTTGGTGGCATTGTAAAGTGGACTCAGAGACCTTTAATTGGATAGGGGATGGTCTACCTAATTCGTTTGGAGCTAAGAGATATGATCATTTGAAGTCGACCCTAAACTCTAAGTCTAGTGAAAGCCCTTTATGTGAGGCTCCACGAGCCGTGGGGTCTCTCGTGGTCATGATCCAGTAGCTAAGTAACCTTCCCCCTTAACCCCCAAACACTAAGTCATCTCCCCAACCCCTCCCACGAGCCGTGTAAGCCTTCACGAGCTGTGAAGTGGCTCGCGTGGAGGATGCCAACTTGGGGCAGCCTTGAGGAGCTACTACCTAGCCCACCACGGACCACACCAAAGGCCTGGTCCTTACCACGAGCCTAGGGGAGAGTAGACTTCCCTAGTCCTATTCCTTGGCCCTCGCCCAACTCCAAGGTTCTAACACTCACGTTTACATCTAGTTTAGCCTACTAATTTCTAGGGTATTACAATATCTCCTCTTGGGAACATGTGTCCTCGAATGACGCATTAGACGCCTTATGGAAGTAAAGACTCAAGACTAGCAGCCCATCATGCATGCAACATCATCAAATGCACCTAACAAAGAGGAAAACATAAACTCCAACTCAAACATACTCAATGCATCACAAGGAAGTAGGAACTACATCTAACAATCCATTGTGTATGCAATGTCAACAATTCTCATGTTCTTAGGAGGAATTAATTTCTCCAAACTAAAAGAATCCTCAACACAATCTTATTGAGCCTTTATGTAATTTAATCTCAAAAGGCATAATCAAAGCATGTTCAAAAATTCATCTCATGAAGAATATAGGAAACTCTTACTCAATTCACAACAACATGAGGAAAATCAGTGATATAACTCATTTTCTATCAAAACATAAGGTTCTCATGAACATGCATAACATAATGAAATCATGGAAATTATATATAACACACATGACTCCCAATACAAGGAAAAACTCAAGAGGAACTCATCATCTCAAGCTAGAATAGGAGTAGAAGGAAAAAAATGAGGATAGCAGGACATCATATCGGCCTCAGCCTCCGAAGTAGCACCCTTAACTAGATGATTCTTCCATAAAACCTTCACGGAAGCTATTTTCCTTGTTTCTCAACTTCTTAAGTTGCAGTCCTAAGATCTAAACTTGAAATTCCTCATAAGAAAACTTTCATCAAACCCCCAACCCATCTAGGGAAAAATATGGATGTCAGATCTCCAACACATTTCTTAAGCATATATACATGGAATACCAGGCATACCAATGCAAACTTATTAGGAACCTCAAGCTTATAAGAACCCTTTCCAACACATCTCAAGATCTCCCAAGGGTCCACAAAATGGGGATTAAGCTTCCCTTCCTTACCAATCTCATTACACCCTTCATACGGGAAATTTCAAAGTGAACCGAATCATGAACCCTTGGGACACTCAATAACTTTGCTTCCTAACCACACCATCTCCCCCTTGGGAGAAGGCCTCAACTAATCCCTTAAGAACCACTTCTTTTCAAGTCAACCCTAATGGTATCAAACCATTCCTTATCTTTCACATCTGCCAAAAAAGATTATTCAGACCCATTGTGAACCATGACCCACCCTTGGTAAAATCTTCTAATTGAACACCTAACCGGACCAACCTATGAATATACCGAACCAATTCTTTCTTATCATCATTCACATGAGCATAACTTCCCATAGACAATCTACTAAGAGCACTCGCTACCACATTGGCGTTGCCGGGGTGATAAAAAACACTCATGTCATAATCCTTCAATAATTCAAGCCACCACCTTTGGCAAAGATTCAAATCCTTTTGACTAAACATATATCGTAAAATCTTATGGTCGATAAACACATAAACATGAACACCATATAGATACTGCCTCCGTATTTTTAAGGCAAAAATGACTGCCGCTAATTAAAGGTCATGGGTAGGATAATTCTTCTCATGGACTTTAAGTTGACTTAAGCATATGCAATCAGCTTACCATACTTCATAAACACACATCCCAACCCAACTTTAGCGGCATAACAATATAACACAAAGCCATCTATACCTTCAGTAATGTCGACACCGTAACAGAAATAAGTCTATCTTTCAACTCTTGGAAACTTTTCTCACAAGCTTCCAACCAAATGAACTTAGCCTTCTTTTGAGTCAAAGCCGTCATTGGAGAGGCAATGGAAGAAAAACCACACACCAACACTTCTATAATAACCGGCCAAACCCAAGAAGCTTCTAATGTCTGAAGGAGTTAGAGGTCTTGGAAAACTCGAGACCGCATCCGTCTTCTAAAGATATACCTCAATACCCTTATTATACACAATGTGACCAAGGAAAGTCATGGATCTTAACCAAAATTCACACTTACTAAACTTTGCGAAAAGTTGATGGTCCTTAAGAACTTGTAATACAATTCTCAAATGGTCCACATGCTCATTCTCACTTCATGAATATATCAAAATGTCATCAATGAACACAATTACAAACATATCAAGGTATTGTCTAAACACCCTATTCATCAAGTCCATAAATGTTGTCGGGGCATTAGTCAACCCAAATGACAAAACCAAAAACTCTAAATGACCATAGTGGGTCCTAAAGGCCGTCTTTGAAATATCTTCATCTCTCCCCTTCAATTGGTAGTTATCCGACCTAAGATCAACCTTACAGAAATAACTAAACCTTTTAAAGTTGGATAAACACAATCTACTTCCATCACCTCAACTAGGTGGTACAATCAACTTTTAGTCATCATCTTTTTTACCTTCATATAAGGAACAACTAACTTCTAGGCATATAACATCCCTCCTTCAACTATAGTATAGGGTCTTTTGCGAAATAAAAATTTGACTATGCGGGTTCCACAATCACTATAACAAGACTGCAACTAAACCATATTAATCAATAACATCAAAATCTAACAACACACTAGGGAGAGTAAAAAATCTTATTGCCATACACATCATCACAAAGAACAAAGTAGAACCGATATCTCATAAAACATAAAAATTTACTAAGAAATCTATCAACATACCGGTAGCCATACCTGAAGGATACTCTTGTCCACCTCTAGCCTTGAGTGCACAGAACTTGCCTTGCTTTGGAGCACTAGTACTCGAACCACTTGGAGGAGCGTGCTTTCCCTCTCTTTCTCAAGCCGTGTGTATTGGGCAATATCTCATTTTCTGAACAATATTATCACAGCAATAGCAACAATACATGTCGGCTAGTGTAACACCCCAAAAAATGATAGGTTAAACTAGAGACTAACGTAAAGGTTAAAAATCATAAAATGAGTTCCCAAATGTTAAGGTTGAAGTGTGGATTATTTGATTCAAGACAAAGGGGTAAGTGCCAAGGCCAAAGGCCAAGGCAGACCCTAGTTAGGAGCACACTGCCCCACCTTCACGAGGGGGACCATGGACTGTGGTCCACTCCATGGCTCATGAAGTTGGTTGTGAAGTTTCCTTGGCCACAGGAAATTGGCCACAATTTTATCCTAGCTACTGCTTGAACTTCACAGAAGGGACCACGGATCGTGGTCTTGACCACGGCCCATGAAGCCCTTCGTTAAGGAGACTTGGGCATGGGGGGTTGAGGGCATGAGGTAGCCTACCTACTGCCTCAACCCTTACAAGCAAGACCACGGGTCATGGTCCACTTCACGGTTCGTGAAGGTACTCGTGAGGATGCCTTGGTCAAATGAGCCTTGTGCCCCAAAACCATGGTCGTTGCCTCAACTTCACAGGCAGGACCACGGGTCGTACCACACTACATCTAGTGAAGAGTGGCGATTGTCCCTGACGGGGACAAGTAATTGGGGGTTAATTAAGTCAATTCTTTTTTAGTCAAATTAAAGTGGGGTTGTTTTGGGTATTTTAGTCAATGAATGATGGTTAGATTGATGGAGTATTGGTGTTTATGATGAAAATTCCTCATAGACCCATGTTTTCCCCCAAATTGATAAAGTATGAATCGTGATTTAGGTTGGTTAATATTGGGAATATGTGAATTGAATATGTTTATGTGAATTAAGTTATTGAATTATAAAATTCCTTCTATATTATGTAGTAATTGTATATGCTGGGTTTGATGATGGTTAATGGCCTTTGAAGGGAAACGTTATGAGAATTGTACGTCTTTATGGGAATTGTGTACAAGGTTGTGATTCACTTAGAAAGTGAAGGTCCAATGAATATTGTGTAATTGTGGTAATGTTGCAAGATCATGCTTCCCCTACCATTTACATATGACTATGTATGATATGTTATAAATATGGTAATCTTGTTGTGTCGATTGAAAGGCTATTCTCATGAACACACAATGAATGATATGTGAATGGCTTACTCACATGTTGATGATTCTAAGGCTAAAAGGACAATCTCACCTAATGAATCAATGAGCTATTATGATGATATATATTTGAGTGCATAATGCATTCTTTGATGATATGAACTTTAAAGGGAATTATGCTTAGCACCGAGGGAATATGAAAATGAGATGGAAGCTTTTACGCTAGAAAGTCCGGCTTCCCAAAGTAAGTATCTCAAGATATGGAAACGTTTTACATTAGAAAGTCTGGGTTTCTAGTAGCAATCTCGTTATCCCATAACTATGTGCCCACATAGGTCTTAGCTAGTGGATCCATCTAAAAGCTAATATGTTAGTTTTACCTTAGTCAAGTAGGACATCTCTTTTAGGTATTGGAGTAAGACACCGGATTCCATGTAGCTCACATGGTCTATGTCGGTGAAGGCTATATTTCCCTATATGATAAGAATATGAATATAATAATAACATGAACTATAACTATTACATCTTAAGGGGTACTACTCAGTACAAGTGGGGGTATGGGACTCCATTTGTGCATTGCAGCAGTAGACTTCAAGAGTGGTTGTGGTAAGGTTTTCCTATGATATGAAGACTTATGAATTATGTATGTATGATATGTGATGTTTTTAAGGATGACTCTACTTGCTACAAGTTATGAACATAAAACTTCCTTATTAATGAACATTGACCATGAACGAAGTTAAGGTATGATATGTATGATGTTGGTAAACCAAAGGTGGTACTTGGCATTTGCTAAGGTTATGGGGTCTTGCCTTTCCATTATACTAGTATAGCTTTGGGTTGCTTATGTTATGGTTTCATTTATGTTTCTTGTTGTACGTGCATAATGGCTTATAAACTTGATAAATGTATGATTTCAACTAAATGTCCCTTTTATGCATATTTTAAGGATTTTTGTGTATGGCTTCCATACTTAGTACTTTATTGTGCTAACCCATATTTCTACTTTTACTATGGGTGTTGGTCTCGGTCGTTGATACATAACTCTTCATTCAAGATAAGCTTAGGTTGACTATTCCCTAAGCTTGGTGAGTCCTCATTGATGCAATGGTAAGATGCTATTCTCTTATATTTCCTATTGTACTTCTACTATCGAGACTATTGATGTAAAGGGCTTTGACCCTAATTGTATTCTCTATGTACAAGATGGTGATTGATACAAGGTCTAGATTCTTATTTTCGTTATGAAAGAGAAGTTGACTTCGATTGTAAAAATTTTAAATTTTTTCCTCATTATTCTATGATGTTATGATTATGCTAAGGGCTTGTATGAGACCCCTTCGGGGTCAGGTACACCATGTTACCTCTAGGGGGCAACCCCGGGTCGTGATAAACTTGGTAATCAGAGCACAAGGTTTATTATGATTCTAGGATGAGGTCTCATGAACTATGTCTTGTAGAGTCTTGTTCATGAGTGTGAAGCGCTCCACACTTATGAAGAGGCTATAAGATGTTTAAGAACTTTCACTTCTTTCAACACTCTTTCATTGTGCCTTGGAGTTTAACTCTATGAAGTCTTTATATTAACCCCATTCTTGTGTATATAGGATATAACTACAAGAAGGGAAGCAGCAAGAAGAATTGAAGAGGACATTGCAAATGAGGGAGTTCCTCCCCAAGACCCTCAAGGTCCTCAAGAGCCTCAAATTCCTCACACTTCTATTGATGCGAGGGCTGTGTCTAATGTGGAGATAAGGACTACTCTCCAAACATTGACTCATGATTTAACGGCTCAAGTCATGAGGGATGTTAGAGTTGAAGTGAATCCCAATGTGAGTAAAACTTTTTCAAGGATAATGGATTTCACAAGAATGAATCCCCCTACATTCTTTGGCTTCCAAGTGGAGAAAGACCCACAAGGGTTCATTGATGAGATCATTAAGGTGCTTGATGCTAGGGGAGTATCTCCACAAGAAAAGGCAGAACTAGCCACCTATCATTTAAAATTTGTCAAGTTTGGTATGAGCAATGGAAGGGTGAGAGACCCGTTTAAGCGGGTCCGGTAGATTGGGAATTATTCAAGTTGGTCTTCCTTGATTGGTTTTGCCCCCTAGAGTTGAGGGAACAAAAGTTGCAAGAGTTCATAAATCTTAGACAAGGGAGTTTGAGTGTGAAGGAGTATGACCTTAAGTTCATAAATCATAGACAAAATTATGCCTCTACATTGGTGGCAGATTCTAGGGCCAAGATGAACAAATTTGTTGTGGGGTATCCGACTTGGTAGTCAATGAATGTCGTTTGGCAATGCTCATCCCAAGTATGAATATTTCACGTCCTATGGTTCATGCTGAACAAATTGAGGAAAAAAGTTCAAGCAAGTGAATAGGAAAGTGAAGAGTCCAAGGGCCGATGATTGAAATTCTTCCAAGGGTAAATTTGAGGTTCAAGGTAAACCAAGGTTGAAGAAAAGTTTTTCCAACCAAGGCTCCTCTAGCACTCCAAGGGTCAACAAATATAGGGAGTCCAACCCTAAGACACAAGGAGGGAATAGTGGTGGTTCTTATGTTGATAGGTAGAATTGTGGAAAGTGTGGTAAGAAGCATGGTGGTAAGTGTCTAGTTGGCACGGATGGTTGCTATATTTTTGGGAAGAGCGGACATTTAATGAGTGATTGTCCCATGTTGAAGAATCAAGGGAGAGAGGGGAAACAAGTCCCTCCTAGTGGCTCAAATTCTGATGCTCCCAAGAAGAACCGCTTCTATGCTCTTCAATCCCGAGGTGACCAAGAGAGTTCTCTGGATGTTGTGACCGGTATGTTACAAGTCTTTTCCATTGATGTATATGCATTGTTAGACGCCACTTTGTATTTTGTTACACCTTTTGTGGCTATGAAATTTGAAATACTCCCCGGTGTGTTAGAAGAACCTTTTTTGGTTTCTACCCCGGTTGGCAACTCGATTGTGGCAAAAAAAGTCTATAGGAGTTGTCATATTTCTTTGTCTCATATTGTCACTTTGGTTGGTTTGGTAGAATTAGACATGCTTGAATTTGATGTAATTTTGGGCATGGATTGGTTGTATGCATGTTATGCTTCAATAGCTTGTAGGACACAGGTAGTAAAATTTCAATTTCCAAATGAGTCCATGTTAGAATGGAAGGGGGTAAATTCTATTCTTAGAGGTCTTTTTGTCTCATGTTTAAAAGCTAGGAAAATGATCTCCAAGGGGTGCATTTACCATACTGTTAGGGTTATGGATTTGAGTCTGAGACTTCTTCTTTAGAGTCGATCCCCGTACTGAGTGAGTTTCCGAAAGTCTTTACCAATGACTTACCTGGAATTCCTTGCTAGTGGGAAATAGATTGTGGCATAGATCTTTTTCCAAATACTCAACCCATATCCATCCCACCTTATCGAATGACTCTGGTTGAATTGAAAGAAATAAAGGAGAAATTAAAGGATTTTCTAGACAAGGGTTTTATTCAATAGAGTATATCTCCATGGGATTCTCCGGTATTGTTTGTGAGAAAGAAGGATGGGTCCCTTAGAATGTGTATAGACTACCGCCAATTGAAAAAGGTCACTATAAAGAATAAATATCCTCTTCCTAGAATTTAAGACTTGTTTTATCAACTTCAAGGGGCTAGCTATTTCTCCAAGATAGATCTTCATTTCGGTTACCATCAACTAAGGGTCAGAGGGGCTGGCATTCCTAAAACGGCCTTCCGAACAAGATATGGTCACTATGATTTCATAGTTATGTTTTTTGGTCTAAAAAAAGCCCCGATGGCATTCATGGATCTAATGAATATAGTATTTAGGCAATATCTTAATTCATTTATGATCATTTTTATTGATGATATTTTGATCTATTCGAGGATTGAGGGTGATCATATTAATCATTTGAGGATTGTATTACATGTCCATAAAGACCATCAATTAATTGTTAAGTTTAGTAAATGCACGTTTTGGCTAAGGTCAGTTGCCTCCTTGGTCACATTATTTCCAGTGTGGGTATTGAGGTGGATCCAAAGAAGACGGATGCAGTGAAGAGTTGGCCTGGATCTCTAACTCCTACCGATATTAAAAGCTTTCTGGGTTTAGTCGCATACTACAGGAGATTTGTTGAGGGTTTCTCCTCCATTGCTTCTCCATTGAAGGCCTTAGCTCAAAAGAAAGCTATGTTTGTGTGGTCAGAGGCTTGTCAGAAAAGCTTCCAAGGGTTGAAAGATAAGCTTACTTCCTCTCCGGTGTTGACCTTATCGGAGGGTACCAATGGGTTTGTCGTATATTATGACGCTTCTCGAGTGTGTTTGGGATGTGTCCTTATACAACATGGTAAAGTGATTACCTATGCTTCAAGGCAACTAAAGGTCCATGAAAAGAATTATCCGACCCATGAACTTGAACTAGCGACCGTAGTGTTTACTTTGTAAATATGGAGACATTACCTATATGGGGTCCATGTATATGTTTTCACCAATCCAAAAGGTCTACAATATGTGTTTACCTAAAAAGACTTCAATCTTCGACAAAGAAGGTGGTTAGAGCTTCTAAAGGATTATGACATGAGTGTCCTTTATCATCCCAGCAAAGCCAATGTAGTTGCAGATGCCCTAAGTCGAATGTCAATGGGTAGTGTGGCTCATGTTTAAGATGAGATGAAGGACCTAGTCCGTGATGTACATAGGTTGGCCCGTTTAGGTATCCAACTAGTGGATTCCACCATGGGTGGTGTCATGGTCCATCATAGTTCCAAATCATCCTTTGTAGTTGAGGCGAAGTCTAAGCAACACCTTGATCCTATTTTAATGGAGTTGAAAGAATCGGTTCTCAACAAGTCCGTTAAGGCTTTCTCCCAGGGGGGAGATGGGGTACTTAGGTACCAAGGTAGATTATGTGTTCCGAATGTTGATGGCCTGAGAGAGAAAATTTTAGAAGAGGCTTATGATTTGCGATACTCTATTCATCCGGGAGCCACCAAGATATACCGTGATCTATGGGAAGTCTATTGCTAGAATGGGATGAAGAAAGATATAGCGAGTTTTATAGCAAAATGTCCAAATTGCCAACAAGTTAAGACCGAACATCAAAGGCCGGGAGGTTTGTCCCAAGATATAGATATTCACACTTGGAAATGGGAGGATGTGAATATGGATTTTATTATGGGTTTTCCTCATACAAAAAGGCAACATGATTCTATTTGGGTCATCATTGATAGAATGTTGAAATCCACCCACTTTATTCCCGTCAATGTTTCCTTCAAGGAGGAGGATTATGCCAACTTGTATGTTAAGGAGATAGTGAAGTTTCATGGGGTTCCTTTATCTATTATTTCAGATCGGGGTACTCAATTTACTTCACACTTTTAGAAGGCATTCCAAAAGGGGCTTGGTTCCAATGTTACCCTTAGTACCGTTTTTCATCCTCAAACGGATGGTCAAGCGGAATGCACCATTCAAACCTTAGAGGACATGTTGAGGGTGTGTGTTATTTAATTCAAGGGTAATTGGGATGACCATCTACCGTTGATAGAGTTTTACCTAATTGGCCCCGAATTAGTTTATGACGCGATTGAAAAAGTTTGACTTATTAGAGATAGATTGAAGATGGCCCAAAGTTGGCAAAAGTCCTATTTAGATGTTAGAAGGAGAGATCTAGAATTCGAGGTTGGTGATTAGGTCTACTTAAATATCTCACCCATGAATTGTGTGATGATGTTTGGTAAGAAGGGGAAGCTTAGTCACCGGTATGTGGGCCCATATTAAATCTTGCATCGTATTAGCAATGTTGCTTATGAATTTGACTTAACAAATGAATTGTCTCTGATTCACCCAGTGCTTCGTATTTCCATGCTCAAGAAGAGTATTGGTGATCTGGTATCCATCATTCCTTTCGAAGGTTTAGGAGTTGATGAGTCTTTCTTATGAAGAGGTTCCGGTAGAGATTTTACACCGGCAAGTCAAGTGGTTGAGAAATAATGAAGTAGCTTCCGTTAAGGTTCTATGGAGGAATCACTTAGTTGAGGGTGCTACATGGGAGGCCGAAGCCGATATCAAGTCCCGTTATCCTCACTTTTTTTCTTCTACTCCTATTCAAGCTTGAGGCAAGTAGTTCCTCTTGAGTTTTTAGTGTTTTGGGAGTCATGTGTTTTATATAGGTTTTCCATGATTTCCTTATGTTGTTTATGTTCTTGTGAGAATTCATGTTTTGCATAAATTAAGTTTTCATGATATATATGATCCTCATGTTGATTTGCATTTGAGTATGATAATTGCATATTTGACCTCATGAGATGAATTGATGAACATGCTTAGTTATGTTTTGATGAAATGACATGTTGGCTCCATGATGTTGTGTTGACCTTGATTTGAGTTGGAGAAGGTAGTTCCTATGTTTATATGAATTAATGAGTTTTGTGCATAACGGGTTGTAGATGTAGTTCCTACTTCCTTTCGATTGCATTGATTATGTCTTGAGATGGAGTTGATGTTTCCTCCTTTGAATTGTGCATTGTCTAGATGTTGCATGCATGATGGGCTGCTAGTCTTGAGTGTTCATTCCGTAAGGTGTCTAGATCGTCATTCGAGGAAGAATGTTTCCAAGAACGAGATAATGTAACACCCCAGAAAATGATAGGTTAAACTAGAGCCTAACGTAAAGGTTAAAAATCATAAAATGAGTTCCCGAATGTTAAAGAGTCATTTAGGGTTGAAGTGTGGTTTATTTGAGTCATGACCAAGGGGCATGTGCCAAGGCAAAGGAGGCTAAGCCAAGGCCAAATGCCAAGGCTGGCCCTAGCTAGGAGCACAGTGCCCTACCTTCATGAGAGGGACCACGGACAATGGTCCACTCCACACCTCGTGAAGGTGGTCATGAAGTTTCCTTGGCCAAAGGAAATTTGCCACACTTTTATCCTAGCTATCGCCTCAACTTCACGAAAGGGACAACGAATCGTGGTCTTGACAAAGGCCCATGAAGCCCTTCGTGAAGAACACTTGGGCATAGGGGGCTTGAGGGAGTGAGGTAGCCTACCTACTGTCTCACCCCTCATGAGTAGGACCATGGGTTATCGTCCACTTCACGACTCATGAAGGTGCTCGTGAGGATACCTTGGTGAAATGAGCCTTATGCTCCAAATCCATGGCCACTGCCTCACCTTCACGGGCAGGACCACGGGTCGTGGTCCACACCATGGCTCGTGAAGAGTGGCCGTGGTCCCTGACAGGGGCAACTTATTGGGGGATAATTTAGTCAATTCCATTTTAGTCCAGCTAAAGTGGGGTTGTTTTGGGTTTTTTTAGGGGAAGTATATAAGTTGTTTTTAAGTCAAATTCACCCATTCTCAAGTCATAAATTCAAAACACCCAAATAATTCCCAAAATCCTCTCTTCGCTCAATATTTCTATCTCTAGACTAAAAGAAGAAGAATAAGCCATTGGAGCTAGGGTTCGTAGATTATCAAGGTTCTTCCCCAAATTTGTTGGAGATTATTAATTAAGGTATGGATGCTATTCATATTTGGGAAGCTATCACCTAAAGAGCCCCTTCAAATTATGTTTTCAATATTCGAATTTCCCTAAACCTAGGGTTTTTCAATGTACAACATGGGTCTCTTTCCAAAAACGTTTTTAATTATTTATTTATGCTCAATTATGGTTGGTTATGATGAATAATGGTTGGATTGATGTAGTATTGATGTTTCTGATGAAAATTCCCCATAGACCCATGTTTTCCCCCGAATTCATAAACTATGAATTGTGATTTGGGTTGGTTGATATTGGGAATATGTGAATTAAATATGTTTATGTTAATTAAGCTACTAAATCATGAAATTCCTTCTATATTATGTAGTAATTGTATATGTTGGGTTCATGATTTTTCATGGCCTTTGAAGGGCAAAGTTATGAGAATTATACATCTTTATGGGAATTGTGTATAAGGTTGTGATTCACTTAGAAAGTGAAGGTCCAATGAATATTGAGTAACTGTGGTAATGTTGCAAGATCATGTGTCCCCTACCCTTTACATATGACTATGTATGATATGTTGTGAATATGGTAAGCTTGTTGTGTGGATTGAAAGGCTATTCTCATAAACACACTATGAATAAGATGTGAAAGGTTTACTCACATGTTGATGATTCTAAGGTTGAAAGGACATTCTCACCTAATGAATCAATCAGCTATTATGATGATATGTTGTTGAGTGCCTAGTGCATTCTTTGATGATATGAACTTTAAAGGGAATTATGCTTAGCACCTAGTGGATATGAAAAATGAGATGGAAGGTTTTACTTTAGAAAGTCCGGCTTCCCAAAGTAAGTATCTCATGAGATTGAAACCTTTTACGTTAGAAAGTCTGGGTTTCTAGTAGAAATCTCCTTATCCCATAACTGTGTGCCCACATAGGTCTTAGCTAGTGGATCCAACTAAAAGTTAATATGTTAGTTCTACCTTAGGCAAGTAGGACATCTTTTTTCGGTGTAGGAGTAAGACACTGGATTCCATGTAGCTCACATGGTCTATGTAGGTTAAGGCTATATTTCACTATATGATAAGAATATGAATATTTTAAGAACATGAAATATAACTATGACTTCTTAAGGGGTACTACTTAGTACAAGTGGGGATATGGGACTCCATTTGTGCATTGCACAAGTAGGCTTGAAGAGTGGTTGTGGTAAGGTTCTCCTATGATATGAGGACTTATGAATGATGTATGTATGATATGTGATGTTGTTAAGGATGACTCTACTTGCTACAAATTATGAACATGAAAGCTTCCTTATTTTTGAACATTGACTACGAACGAAGTTAAGGTTTGATATGTATTATGTTGGTGATCCAAAATTGGTACTTGGCATTTTGTGTTGTTATGGGGTCATGCCTTTGCATTTCACAAGTATATCTTTGGGTTGCTTATGATATGGATTGATTTATGTTTCTTCGTATATGTGCATAATGGCTTTTAAACATGATAAATGCATGATTTCAACTAAATGTCCCATTTATACATGTTTTAAGGATTTTTGTGCATGGTTTCCATACTTAGTACTTTATTGTGCTAACCCATATTTCTAATTTTACTATAAGTGTAGGTCCCGGTCGTTGAGACATATCTCTTCATTCAAGATAAGATTAGGTTGACTATTCCCTAAGCTTTGTGAGTCCTCATTGATGCGAGGACAAGATGTTCTTCTTTTATAGTTTCTATTGTACTTCTACTTTCGAGACTTTATTGATGTAAAGGGCTCTGACCCTAATTGTAATCTCTATGTACTAGATGGTGATTGAGACATGGTCTAGATTCCTCTTTTAGTTATGAAAGAGAATTTGACTTCGATTATAAATTTTTTAAATATTTTCTGAATTATTCTATGTCATGAAGTTATGATTATGCTAAGGGCTTGTATGTGAGCCCTTCGGGGTCAAGTACACCATGTTACTTCTAGGGGCTAAACCAAGAGTCGTGATAGCTAGACACTTACCATTGTGCCTGTAACGACCCTCAAAATGAAGTAGTATAAAGTAGAGCCTCACATGGGTTTTATGCATTAATAACTTGTTAAAATAATGAAGAATAGACTTTTTAGTCAGTTTTAAAGAGTTTGGAAGTCAAACATCAAGGGACGACCAAGACGTTTGGAAACTAATCTTTAGCGTGTTGGTGTGTTCTAGTATGTTGTTCATGTTTTTATGTGTTGTTTGGAGTCTAAAATCAGTGGACGTAACCCTAGTGTCTTAATAAATGATTTTAGGGTCAAAACATTCAGGTACGATTCCCCGGGACAACCCTAAGGGTCCCCGAGGAGGACCCCAACCCTTGGCCAAACAAGCTGCCAAGGCAGCTTGAAGTTGCTCATGGAGATAGCATGTCCGCGTCGCGGACTAGCTCCACCAAGGGCCAAAAGTTTGGTCCACGTCGCGGACATGTCGCGGACTCTACTGTCTCAAAATTTAATTTCCAGAAACTTATGGGAACATCTCCACGTCACGATCTTGTTTCCCGACGAAATCTGCAAAAATAAAACTCAAGTTTGACTTGTTTAAAAGGTCCAACTAAGTGAGGGGTAGTTTGGGTACTTTGGGGAATTATTATAAACGTATATTCTACCTATTTTAGGGTATTTTAAGTTGGTTAAAACCCCAAAACCTAAAATTAGACCCCATTCTTCAAAATGACCATTCCCTCTCAAAATAGATTCTCTCAAAAACTCCATTAAAGACCTTGATGAAGCTCAAGCTAGAAGATGGGTTTTCAACTGATTTCTTGTTCAATTTCATAGGTCTTCAATAATTAAGGTATGGTAACTCTTGATTCTTGAATAACCTCTCATTCAAGGAGTTCTATCAAAGATTTTCAACAGTGACTCAAAGTCCAAATTCCCAATTTTTAATCTAAACATGGGTCCTTTGTCAAATGATTTTCTAAATCATTCTATTGATGAATTAATGTGGGCTTAAGGTTTTTAAGATAGTTTTCAACGGAATTCTTGAAGAACCTATGATCCCCAAATTCTCAAATATTTGCCTATGATGTGGGTCTTTGTGAATATGATCTCTATTCGTGAAATTATGTTTAGATTAGATTTTATTGATGTTTCCTATGATTATATATACTTATTCATGTTGAATTGTTGGTATATTGATGAGTTGATAATTATGGCCTCATGGGCAAAGTTATGGGTTGATCCATTTGTTTATAGAATTGTACTTAGATTATGTTTATGTTATTGAATTACATTGTTGATTCCTATTGATATATATGTCAATTGATTATGAATTGTTGAGGATTGATCCATGGTGATCATGGATTGGAGAATTGGTAAGTTGACCTAACTTCTAGTCTATAGTATGAAAATTGATGTTGTGTGGTTTGGTCCATTTATGATGGCGTTATTTACTTCTTGTCTATCTATGAATGTTGAGATCATGTCCTTAAAGGCAATATATGTCAAGTGAATTGATGATTATGATGCATATGTTTATGAGGTTGTGCTATGAAGGTTATATATGAAATCATCAATGCTAGCATGATGTTTAAAGTGTGTTGATGATAAGGAGTATAATTTGAATAATAATGTTAGGAATAAGGTGTGGTCAAATGATTGATTATGGTAAGTACTATTGTGGAATGACCCCTACTTATATGACCCCTATATGAATGTTTGATCATATACATGTTAGGAGTACATATTCAATGTTGAATGTGTCCTTGTCTCCTATGATGAAGTGTGGGCGTGTGGTCTAGAATCCCTAAAGGCTTTATATGTGAATTGCTTACGATTTGGAGACATTGTGAATGTGGTGTGATCCCTTGAAGGGAAGTGCATTCAATGTCAATGTTGTTGCTATTATGTCACTATGAGGAACAATATGCACACACACACTCTACATGTATAGCTATGAATATTATGTGTTATGGTGTCTATTGAAAGGTTAACTCTTATATGCACCCCTACATCTTATTATGCATGCAAAGTGTATGATTAGCAAGGTTTGGATATGTGTTGTATAAAGGTGTTTATGTGAAAGGCTTTCTCACATATGTACACACACACACCTGAACGAATGAATAAGGTTATGATAATCTAGTGAAAGTGAGTCTCTTGAAAGGTTTCCTCAACTGGACTCTATACTAGACTATGTTATGAATATGGTATGTCTATGTAAAAGGTCATTCTCACATAATGTAGGTTCTATGATGAAAGGTCATTCTCATCTTTGAAACCTTTGAGCTATATGATATGAGGGATTAAGTCCCTAAAGCCTATTTTATGAACTAATGCTAAATAAAGGCTTAAAGATGTTTAAAAAGGGAGTTGGAGCTTAGCACCGAGTGAACATGAAAAATGAGAGTGGGGGCTTCACGTTTAGCAAGTCCGGCTTCCCACAATAGAACCTTCACGTTTAGCAAATCCGGGTTCCTAACATAGATGTTGTGTCATGAGATGGAAACCTCCAAGCTTAGTAAGTCAAGGTTTTCTAGTAGCAATATCCTTGTTCCATAACTACGTGCCCCCGTAGGTATTAGCTTATGTCAAGACCCAAGCCTAGGGCCTAGACGTGACCGGCAAATGGGGAACCCGAAGGAACCCCAAACAAGCCTCATAGCGTATCATTACACATCCTTGGTCGCGGAAGCAAATAAAATGACCATAAGCGATAAGCATAATCAAGGGGGAAATAGGGACTAAGGGCAAACCATTTCAAAATGAC